>SNRZ01000129.1:0-191170 GCA_008729115.1 Dirofilaria repens
AATGGTATTTTGAATATTATAGGAATGTGCGTAATAAAAATAGTCTTTTACTTTGCATACCTATCTATTCACCTTACCATTTTATTCTATTTCCGTAATTAAGTTATTTTTTCTTCTCGTTTTTTTCACTTATTTTTCTCTTCATTTCTTCTATAGCGGAAGAATATTTTGAAAAGGAAAAAAGTTTGGAATGAAGTTAATAAAGATCTAGATATGAAAATGAAAAATTATTTCATACCTATTTTTTTTAGTTTATTCTATTCCCTATTGATATTTACGGCTTATATTTTCATCCATTTGAATATTGATTTATTTATTTATTGATATACTTATTTAACTATAAATTTTTTTACATTTATTCATTTATTTCTTTTTATCTGCTTAATGGAATTTTATTGATATTTTTTTTTTTTCATATCAATTTATCAATTGATCATTATTTGTATTTACATTATTCAATCTTCATTTTGCTATTAATTCTTCAAATTATTTTCACTGATATTAAAGATGATTTTACTGCATAAATTTTCAGTGCTTTTTAAAATATTCTAATCATCGATAATCTATTAATATATTAAGCAAGAATGATAATCTTTGATATGACAAGTTTCCATTCTTGGATATGATTCTGAGATGATCAATTATTTTTTTCAAATATTTATATTTTTTCAAAATATTTCGTTTTTCTTTTATTTCCAAGTAACTAAAAAAAAAAAAAAAATAAAAGCATAAATTTGTAAAATAATTCTAAAAATGGAATTTTTCTCTTATCTCGAATACCAATTTAAAAAAGAAATAAATCCAAAATTTAAAGTTGATTAATTTACAAGAAAATAAACTTTGCTTAGGAAATTAATGTGTTGTTGAATATGCATCTTATAGATAGATAGTATATTGATTGATCTAATAATTTGATTATTTCATCTTAGATAAATATTTGCAAATAATTGATGCCCTTCACTCTAACAAATATTTTATCTTTTTAGAGAATTGAATTTTTGGAAGAAATTTAAAATAACTAATTTGAGTTATAAAATGAAGAAATGATATATTGATCATTGCTAGTATTTGAATTGTTTTAAGATGAATGTTGGAAAGACACATCATCAGGGAGAAAAATTTGCATATTCGATTGCACACTATAATTACAATCATTACTGTCAGTATTAGCTATTATTATTTAATATCATGATTAATAAGATAGTCCATCTGTTCCCATCATTTTGTGCTATTAATAAATTTATTTGTTTTACCATTTGAGTTTCATTGAGCATATTCGACACATTTATCATGCTAATTTTACTGTATGAAATTATAATATGCAAATAAAAATGAAAAAAACAAAGTATTGAAGATTATTAACAATTTTTTTTTGGTACAAGAAAAACATTTTGAAATTGTGCTCTTACAAAATCACCATTTATATATTGCAAAAACTACGTATGGCAATAATTTATATCCATTTTTACTATCAATTATCAATTTTACTATCAATTAAATTCTTCCATCAAAGTAATTTTTGCTCACAAGTACTTGTTTGCTATCAGTCTCGTAGTCGTGGAATTTATCATTCTCTTTGGGCTGCAATTTCAAATAATTCGTCTGCAGCGAATAACCCTACCGTAAATTTTCTCATCATACAGTTTTATCAACAAATGTGAAAGACAATTATGCAGATCTTATCTTATCGATAACTCCCGAAAGGAATTAAAAATTTAAATATGGTAAAGCTGAAATGAAAATATGTTATAAATGTGAGAAGAAAAATGATAACTAAATAATTCCCGGGGGAACTCTTCTCAACTTGCATACTATTCGTAGCAATTGGTTGTTATCAATTGTTCCTGTTGCTCTTCTCAATTTTCACAATTTTTTGAATTAATTCAAAAAAAAAAAAAAAATTCTACCTTAAATCGATTAAAAATTTTACCCATTTTATGGCAAGCAATATTTGCAAATCAAAAAATAAAAAAAGTCATCAAATAATTTTCCAATAATATTTCATTTATTAAAATAAATAGGATATTATTAAAAATGAAAATTAGTTAAAAAATTTTTTAACATCAGAAAAACTTTTAAATTTTGCATAAAAAATAAAAAGGTCTAATATTGATTTCGTTTTTTTTTTTTGCTTTACATGAAGAATAGAAAAGTCTAAAATTGATTTTATTTTTCTATGAATTTTTCAATTTTAGATAAAATTAATGTGTTTCTTTGAATAGATTGAATCTTACACTTTTTTTTTTTCCTGCTCTACCTTAAATTGTATTCAATAAATTTTGATAATTTTAGGATGCTCATTACCAGAGGAAGTTGTACGAAAAATTCATCAAGTAGATCAACAATGTTCCACTCTTACTGCATCGGGTATTACAGGCTTCTCAGCTCGTATTCTCGACAAGTAAGTAAAAGAACTTTATTTATTTAAAATGCTTGTAATAATTTTTCATAATTGCTGAATTCAAATTTAATTCCTAAACTATATGATAATGAATTTCAATATTAATTTCCCATGTAAACATTGTCAAAATTCTGTGTAATATTTTAATATATTAACTTAGCAGTGTATATTCTCTTATAATACATAGAAGACAAGGAGTATATTTTACTTATTCTTGAACTTATTTTTGGCTTGTTTTTATAAATCTTAAGTTTAAAATTCTCCTTCTGAAGAGTGAATTAAATGGGAGGAATTATTTAATATCTATTTTCACTCACTGATATTATCATCAATCAAATCAATAAATATAATAATAGTAACATTTACGTACGTTTGGATCATATAGTTTTTCTAGTTATTTAATGAATAATATTTAAATTAATTCTTCTATACATGAATTTCTTGAGAAAATTATGGAAAAAAAAAAGATTTAACAATTATTCAGGTCAGAATATCGAATGGAAAAACGAAGTACTGCTGGTGCTGGTGATATCATTGTTGTCCAATTAGTGGAAATTATTAAAAAACCAGGACAAAGTCTTGGCTTATATCTTCGGGAAGGTAACGGTACTGACAGGTACTAAATTTTATACTGATTTAATATCTATGAATTTGATCTATTTCTGTAGAAAATTGCTATTTTTTTTTTTTTGAATAATCGAATACTTATCTATTGTTAATAAACTGTTAGAAGTAATCAAATTTATGATTTGAAAAGAATTAAAAATACATCGATTTAGCAAAAATTCTCATCACGAAAATTCTATGTTTTGTGTAAAGTATTTTATATATCAATATTAGAAAGATAGTGATAGTTCAAGATGTTTATTTTACTGCTTCTTTATTGAAATGTTTTTTTTTTTGTTTTGCTTACATAAATTTTTTTACAGATATTTTGCTAAGATCAATTTTAGGTCATCAGGTGTATTTGCATCTCGTTTTGGCGAGAATTCAGAGTTGGAAAAATACGGTGATATTATTCGTCCAGGTGACGAAATATTATCGGTTAATAATGTAGATGTATCTACGATGAGTATCGATGATGTCGTATTGGTACTTTCGATACCACGTCGTCTTTTACTTAGGATACGTTATATTAAAAATAAAAGGTATTTTTCTCTCTATTTATTTTGTAAAATAATATTGTATATTTAAAAATGATACTAATTACAATGATTCATCTCTATATCATGACATAATTTATTCTTACCTAATTCTTATGTTCGGTAGATTTTTTAATTTTGAAATTCTTTTATTTTCTCATCTTATCATTTATGGCTTCATTAATTGATTCACTTAACAATGCTAATAGGCTTACATATATATATATAATCAATTGTAATATGCTTATATGATAATTATTCGATGTTATAGCAATAAGTCAATCTTAATTCAATTTATTGCAATTACGCAATTGCCGATATAATTTCAGGGAAAGGATGACACAATCACATTCAATGGTAACACGGCCGGTGGTCGTTTTTCAAAAAAGTGATCAGGAACAATATGATGATACACCTACATCTACCTTGCTAAATCATCCAACCTCAACCGCTAATACATGGCTTGGCAAAAAGGCTCGTCAACAACAGGTTTTGTATTTTTTTCGTCATCTAAAAATTTGTCTCATTTCATTTTACCATTAGAAATTATTTATTATTACTAGCTTTACTGTAAATATAGGTTAAAAGATAGCAGAGGTTAGAAGATAATTATTAAAATATAAATTAAATTAGTATGATAATTTTTTAATAATATCATAGTTTTTTAATTCAAGTTATCATATCAAATTATCATTTTTTTTTTTTGCTCTTTCTCTTTTTCTTTTCCAATATTCTTTGTGTGTCAAATAGAATTTTAATTCTAATTTCACAGCAATTTGTATATAATCAATGAAAATGGTATATTTATTAACATATGGATGAAATCTTTTTGAAATGTTCGTCTTTTTTTCTTCGCAATTATTATCTGAGTAAAATTATTATTTGATGATCTAGGTTGAGAATTCTATTTTAAATAAATTTTCCATATTAATGTTGTTTTTAACTTAATTTCCAGTAAATAGTAGTTTGTGAAAAACGAAATGAAAAGTGCTAAATTCTTCACTCATTCATTCATTCATTCAAAATTTATCCTGAAATCTATTTTGAAATTTTTTGATACCTGATTTAAATCAGGAAGTGAAATTTCTGATCAAAAATATTCATCTAGCTTAAGTATATATGAATATCATAACAGCTACAATATTGCTATCAGATTGATAATGATTACGAAGGATAAATTACACAGGCTTTTCCTTTTTTTGCGTACGAAAAATTATTGAAAAAACAGCTTAACATCTAAATGGCCTACTATAAATCAGGCAAATTATTGCTTTTCCTACAAATTATCTTTTAGCAAATCATGAAAAAAATTCTACTTTTTCTTTTTGTCAATTTCTTGACCAAAATTTTCTTTCTTTTTTGTTAAATTTCATTGATAATGGCAATTGAAAAGAAAAAATTAATAATAATAAATCTACTTTATATAAACTCCTAAAAGCTTTGAATTATCTTATGCCTTAAAATTTCCAACTTTTTTTCCAACCTTTTAAGCTTCAAAATTTCCAATCTTTTTGAATTCTTTCTCAAATGCCTAGCATTTTTTTTCAGTAACACTTATTTTCTCTTTTTTTTTCCTATCTTTCTCTTAGAATTTATTTGCTTTTCATTTTAAGCAAAGAATTCACTTTTAGGAAATTAATTTTTATAAAAATAATAATTTTAATCGATTTATTTAATTTTATTTATTATTATTATTACTATTACTGTTATTATTATTGCTATTATTATTATTATTATTATTTATCGTTGTTATTATTATTATTATTTATCATTATTATTATTATGCATTGACGAGTCAAAACTTTTTGCTAAAATTAATATTTTATTCGCTACTTTCTCCTCTCTCTTATTATTAAAAACTTATTTATAGTTTTTTTTCTTCTATTTGAATATTTTCGAAATACTGGAATATTTGAAATTGTATTTCAGAAATGATTTACTTTGTCTAATCATATGATTTTATTTCATATTATTAAGTACAATCGATTTAGTGTCTATTTCTCACTTAAAATTTGCAATTTCCAAATTATTAAATTTGTTTTTCCTTTTTTTCAATCTGTTCATTTCAATAATTAAAATACTGCCTAAATTTTATAGTAAAATGTTCAAGCTTATAATGATATGTGATATAATTTCTTTCTTTTTTTTTTTTGTTCAATTTGATTTTAATTTTGATTTTTTTTTTGACTATTTAATTTCATATTTGTACTAAAGCTAAATTTAAATTATTTCTGATGATGATGAAGAATTAACAATAATTGTTAATGATCAATTTTCATTATCAATTTTATTTTTAGGAAATGGCCAAACGATGCTCACAACCATCTACTGCTTCAATATCATCCGCAACAGCAACCGGTTTATCGTCCATGATGACCTTAAGTCCACGACAACATTTTACCGGTCATTCATCTCGTCTACTAAATAGTCAAGCGGAAAAATTGGAAGAAACTGTTTCACGAACTGCTCGTATACCACCTCCTAAATTATTGCCTTCTACGGTACGTCGTGCTGATAGTTTTACCACTACTGCTCAATTACCCTCTGCCCAGGTAGATAATCTTTCGTAATTAATTTCTTTTAATTTTTTTTTTTTTTTTTAAATATTACATATGTGAATTATATTCATAAATATATAAATTTATTAGATTTTCAAAACTTTTTCTAATCTGAACTGTTTTTTTTTTTTTTTTTTTTTGAAATTCATTATAATCGAGAGATAATTTAAATTATAATATTAGTAAATTTTCAGATGCTACCTTCTGCATATACTTATTCAATGCCTCGATCGTTAACCCAACGTCCTGTACCTCTGCAATCTTTTCCTGGACCATCAACTGCTCCTGATTATCTTCCGGCATCATCTAGTTATGGTGCTTTTCCGGGAAATTTTGGTCTTTCACAATTTCATGTACCATCCGGTACATCTCGTCCATTGCCTATCAATCAACGTTCGCTTAGTGATGTAGCTGGCTATGCTATGCATCATTCACTTTGTTCTCCACCTGAAGCTATGGATCCAAGGTATATGTTACGTGGTCAATCAGCTTGGCATCCAATTGATCATCGTTCATCAAATAGGAGTAATTCATTGCCTCGTCGACGTGCTATCTCAGGTGCACCATCACGGACCGTGAAATGGCGAAATGATGTTATTGATGGAGCAAGTTTGTTTATATTTTAATTACTAAAAATATTTTATCCATTTACTGCAAAAAATAAAAAAAGAAAAGAAAGCTAACTCTAGCACAATTAACCTCTGACCTTAAATTAAATTGATCCATGTAAAATATATGATGAAAAATTCATTGATATTATTTTGCTTAATTCATATTTGTTAGAAAATATCATAATATCTTCATTTTTCCATTTGTCCTCCTAAAACGATAATTTTTTTTTTTTTAGTTTTTCACTTTTCTTTTCCTTAAAATATTCTTTCCAATTCTATATATCGTAGCCGTTACTGTATCCTGAAAAAGCACTCCAAAAACACTTAAATTTCATATATTAAAATTACAATCTATTATGAATTTTTCCCATAATATTTCCTCTTCGCTTCCTCTTTTCAAATATCAATTCAGAAAGGCATTACTCGTTTTCTAATTTTGAATATTATCAATTTGAAATATTCTAAAATTATTTCCTCAAATGAAGAAAAAAAAAAGCGAGAACGATGGATTATCTCATTTATTATTTAAAACTTATTTCAAATGTTAGATAAGCAAATATTCATATGCTTGTTTTAAATTAAATCATTCATTATATATTAGTAAATCTAATAGTTTATATCAAAATTTATCAATTTATTTTTATCATTTCTTATCTTGTTTATCATTATGTTACAACATTTTTAATCTCTTTTTGTTTTAAAATCAATCTCGTTGTTCCTTAATGATTCTAAATTTAGCATATTATTGAAATTCGAGAATTTTGTTTTCTCTTCTTATTTATTCCGTAGTATTTATTATTTGAAGTGTTGTTTAAATTAAAATTATCGAAATTTTCTGATTATTATTTATCAATCATATTTTAGTTAATGATTCCAAATTTATTTTATCATCGAAATTTGAGAATCTTTTTTCTACTTATCTATTTCGTAATACTTCTTAGTATTTGAAATTTTGTTCAAATTAAAATTATCTAAATTTTCTGATCATTCGAAAGAATTTTTATGAATGCTATATAATTATGGTGAATATCAAATAATCATAAATTTATAACAAATTTAAATCTAACACTTTCTTTTCTTTCATTTGCATAGATTTAAGGAAAATTTAGTGCTATTGAAATTTGTAAATTGTTTATTAAATTCTAAGCAGTCTTTTCATTGTTTAGTTTTATTCAATTTTCCAAATCAAATCAAAAAGTATTATTGTGATTGCCTATTACTTCCTACAAATTTTCTTCATCGAAAAAGAATTTTATTAATCGATTCCTATTGTTATCAAGAAAATTAATAATGTTTTTACTATAGTACTTTTTTTTTTTTTTCAATTAAGAATTCATTTCAAAAATACTGTAAAATATATAAATCATTGGAATTTGAAAAGTTCAATTTTTTCAAAGATTATGAAATTTTAAATTTATGAAATTCGATGAAAATATTTGCCATAATTGGCAAAAGATATAACTGAAAAAAAAAAAACGAATCCAATAAACAGCTATTTTTAAAATTCATGAGCAAAATTTGTTTGCTTGACTATCAGAAGTTGATATCATTCTTGAAGATTTTTAAAAATTTTAATAAATTCAATTTACCTTAGATTTTTAAACTTATCTTTAATAACTTTTGAAAATTGATTCCTAATTCTAGTTCAGTTTAAAATATTAAATCTAGCAAAGAGCCAAAAAATCATTTATACTACGATTTTTTTTTGTTTTTTAATTCTTATCATTGATGATATTTGATTTCATAATTTATACTTTTATTTTTCTTCCCAAAACTTTTACTTAAATTCAGATGCTCGAATGCGTTTTGGTGGTAGTAATGTTAGTGGACAATACGGTCGAACAATTGATATATATTTTCGGCGCAAGAATATCGTAATTGGGCATCTATCGATACGGGAATTAGACCATCGCAAGAAAGGCAATCAAGATGGTCGCATACATACGGTGAAAAACCTGGTACTTCAATTCGAAGCTCTTCACTTCCTTCGAGAGCTTTATTAACAACCGTAAGTTATTTTAATTCATTATTTAAATTTCAATTAATTTAATTTTTAAAATATTAAAATAATAAATTTTACGCTAAGTTTTAATTGATTGATTTTTTTTTTCTTTGGAATACTAAAAAATAATAAATTTTTGCGCAAAAATTTTATAAATTTTTTTTTTTACAAATTTTTTTTTAATTTTTTTTTAAATTTTATAAATTTTTGCGCGAAATTAGATCTTAATTATGATGATATATTTTAGAAATCAATAATGATAAATGATGTTTGCATTTTTTTTTATGTTATCAATAATGATAGATAAAGTTTGATAAATTTTCTTTTTTTTAATTTAGGCAGATCGATTTTCACTTAGTCATGAACGTGGTGATCTATTAGATCGTTTACATGTATCACCATTAATGAATAGAAGAGTACCATTACGAGTAGCTGGACCAGGTTTTGATGTTGATACACCGTTGGATGTTACTTCACTTACTGGAATTCTTGTTGTACAGGTAAAAAAATTTGCATATTGTTAATTATCATTTTTAAATTGGCAATTATCATTTTAAATTGATAATTTTTTTTTACTAATTACTTGTTCTATTCTTATAAGATTAAATTTTTTAAATTAAACTTATTATATTATAAATTTTAGGAATTATAAGAATGTCATTTTTTTTTCTAAATAACTATTTTTATTTTTTAATCTCATTTATTTAATTTTTATTATTAATTATTACTTATTTTTATTATTACTTAATTACTACTTATTTTTGTTATTATTTAATTACCACATATATTCTAATTATTTGTTTACTACTTATTTTATTATTACTTAATTACTGCTTATTTTTGTTATTATTTAATTACCACTTATATTTTAATTATTTAATTACTACTCATTTTATAAAGAAAAATGAAAAATTTTACCAGTATCGTAACATATTTATTAACTTTCAATTTTATAGTTTTAGTTATTATTATTATTATTTAGTTGCTGCATTTTATTATTTGTGTTTATTATTATTGTTTAATTATTACTTTATATTATTAATACCACTTTTAAATTAATATTTTTTCCTTATTAATAACTAATTCTATTTCTTAATTATTTTTTAATCGTTACATTTTCATACATCATAAATTTATCATTTTCCGTCTCTATTATATAAACAATTATCACTAATATGATTATTTAAATTTGATTAAAAGTTTTTTTTATTCAAAATATGCTAGGTAGACAATGAGAAGATATTAATCATTGTACATTATTTAATATAATTCTTAAAATTTGATTGTAAATATTTGATACAATTCGAAGTGATACCTTAATCATAAAATGCATTACTTATCTAATCATAATACATTACTTATTTTTGATCACATAACTATTAGTATTCTTTTATCAAAAACATGCTGATAAACAATGAAAAGATATTTCAATCAGAATACATTATATTTAACACGATTCCTAAAAATTGATTGTAAATATCGGACATTACTCGAAGTAAATATCTTAGCCATAATTCATTTACTTATCTTTGATCACAAAATTTTTTTTTTTTTTTTTTTTTTTTTTTGCTGATAACTCCAATGATTTTTTTATTCGAAATAATATTTTATTTCATAGGTTTTTTTTTTATTTAAAATAAAATTTTATTTCAAATTTTTAGATTATCGAAGGACGTGGATTGAAAATGCCAGAAAAGCAAAAAGTTTTTACCGAAGAAATGTATTGCGTATTGGAAATAAACGAAACACATCGTGCACGAACAGGTGTTTCTACAGCTGAGCAAAAATTTCGATGGCGTGAAACGTTTGAAATTGACGTACAACATGCTACAAATGCTAATTTTTTCATATATTCATGGCATCCACAATATCGGTTAGATTTTTCTCTTTTTTTTTTTTTTTTTTTGATTTAAAATAAGTATGAAAAATGGAAAAAGAGAAATATGAATATGAAAAAAATAATGATAATAAAAAAAATTTGAAAAATTATAATTATACTAATTAAGTATTGTTTAAATTATTTAGGCATAAACTATGTCATAAAGGATCGTTAAAATTATTGGAAGCATTTGTAGTGGATCGTTTAAATGGCAATCGAATGTTTGCATTAAATTTGGAACCAAAAGGTCAACTAATTGTCAAGATTGCTTTTCATAGTATTGCTGTAGCATTTCGAAGAATCGTTAATTCCAGGTTTATATTCTTATCAAATTATGTCTTTTTTAATGTTTTAAATCTTAAACAATTAGAAATTCAAGAAGTCCAAAGGAATAAAGTCCAAAGACTTATTATTAAGTTTAAAACTTAAATGGTTTATTAGATTGAAAGATGTCAAGATAATTATGTTCAATATAATTAAATGATAATGAATACATGTTTATATATTGAAAATATTTTTGGAGATATGATGGATTATTTGGAATACCTTTGGAACGATTGATTACAAGAGAAGGTCGAGAAACACCTCTGGTACTTGCTCGTCTTTTGCAAGAAATCGAACATCGTGGTGTCGATTATTCGGGTCTTTATATATGTATGTTTGAATTTCTTCGTCCTTTTTTCTCATCTCCAAGTAAATAATTTAAATTTTTTAAAAACTAAAAATTTTAAAAGAAAATATAATATATTTATAACCACACATTAATATGTAATTTTTATTTGAATTAAAAAATTACTTCTAATTTTTATTTGTAAATTACAATATATTACACAATATATTACAGTATGTGGATCACTTGAGAAGAAGCGTTTATTACGTGAAGAATGGAATCAAACGTTGAACGAGCACGATTAAACGTTGAAGCAGTTCCAGATACTAATGTATTGGCATGTTTAGTAAAGGATTTTTTACGTGAATTACCGGAACCGTTAATATCAACATCAATTTATAGTATGATTGTAGAAGCATTTTCCGTTGCATTACCTAATGATCCACGAGGAAATCGTCGTTTGCTACTCAGAGTTATTGATTGTTTACCTGTACCTAATAAGGTATATTTTAAATTATGTTCATTCTTAATTTTTAATTTTAATTAACTGTTTACCTGTACCTAGTCAAGTATGTTTTAAATTACGTTCATTCTAGATTTTTAAATTTATTATTTTAAAAATTATAAAAAGTTTTCTTTCATATTCTAGTTAATTCTGTAAATATTTCCATTTTGGCATAAAATTGTTAAATACATTTGGATTTATATCATTCTGAGAATTTTAAGCAAATCAAAAAAGATATATTATTGCTATATTAATCGTTGAAAATTTATCAAAATTATATTACTGATTATTTGATTAATTAATAGTGACATTGAAAATGATAATTAATTCTTTTTTTTTTTTTTTTTTTTTTGTAGAATACACTGATACAAATAATGGATCATTTAAAAAATGGTGATAAGCTCAGAGCAACATAATGGTATCACTGCTGCACGTCTAACGGGTATCTTCGGTTGCTTACTGTTCTGTTCCTGTAATGCACCAATGGAGAGTAATAGTAGTACTCAGGATAGCAGTGGTATTTATCAACCAAAAATTATTATCAATCCGTTAGATACAGATCAGGCAGCTCGAACATTTCGCTTATTGATTGATATTTGGCCAAGTCGAGTTAGTAAGTCTATGTAAACATTTTTTACTTTCTTAGTAAATTTATCAATTTAATTATTCAAATTTATTTATTCATTCGTAATTCTTTTTTTTTTTTGATTAATTTTCTAACATTTTTTTAAAAATTAAATAATAATTTTTAAATCAAAAAAAATTTTAAATTATTTTTTGGCTACAATTTTATGAAAAAATAAAAGTATTCCTTAGTTAGCATATTTTTAAAATGATATATTTTGTATGACTTATTTAACATCTTTTTATAATCATCAATGTTATTCTTTGTATGATATATTATTTTAATTTTATCATGTTAGATTTTTTTTTCTTCTTAAAAATTACAGATGGCAGCGAGAGTAGTGGTTCCGGTTCCGCCAGTAGTAGTACGGATGTAACAAATATAATAAATCCGGTATCAGAATCTCAATGTTAATTAAACGAAATGGTTTTTTTTTTCTGTATTCGATAAAATCCTCCTATTATTTATCCAAACGCTACCGTAATCGTCACTATGCCACCGCTACTAATTGATACTACAGTAATATTAATTATTACAGTGCTGTTATTACAAATGCTTACTGTTATCATTATTATTATTATTATCATTGTTACTTGATTAGGATTAATAATTTACTTTTTAGCATTGTTTGCTTCTTTCGTATTATCAAATATGGGATATATATTTGTGACTGCCTCTGCCAAAAATTGTTGCTGTTGCTTACTTTTTTTTTTTTTTTTTTGTTTGTTATTAGTTGATTGAATTTATGAGCTGATTAATTGATTGATTGATTAGTTGATTGAATGGTTGATCGATCGATTGATCGGTCGATCTGTCGATTGATTGTTTAATTGATAACTTAAATGATTAAAATGATTAATGATTGAAATGATACTTTAATTCATTGATTAAATATGAATTGTTTATCGAAACTGCCTATTGCCATAAGCCTAATTATCATCAAAACTACTCATTTAAATGATATCAAGGTCACTTTAATTTGTATATTTTGTCTTATCTTCTTCCCATTTTTTCTTTTTTTCTTTCTCTCTCTCTCTCTCTGGCTTTCTCTTTCTTCTTCTTTTTTCTCTCTGTCATTTCAATTATCAATAATTGTTATCTCATGAGCAGCTTACTATTATCCGATTATTTAAATCAGTTTATTAGAAATTAAAATTTTAAAACGAAGCATCAATCGACTAAGATATTGATAACAGTAATTTGCATATTTAGAAGAAAAAAAGCTCTGAAATTATAAATAAAAAGTGATTGTGATAAAATTCAAATTTAAAATTGCATTACAATTACAGATAATATAATTTTTCATGGCTGTTTTAAATTCATTCATGCAAATAAGAGTTTTTTTTTTTTATCTTAAATTTAGCTCTACTTAACCATAAACTTTTTTTTTTTTTTTAAACAATTCTATTAGATTTATCCATCATTATCATATCATTGATCGATTGCAAATTAAAAGTTTTTTTTTTTGATATAAAAATGTAGAAATATTCAAAAATTTGATCAAAGATTTTGAGAAATTTGAATAGAGAAAATAATGAAATTTTAATGATATTGATATAATCGAGAATATTTGAAGACATGGTCGAGAATATTTCGAAAGACATGTAATCGAGAACATTTCGAATGATATGATTAGTGTAATTTCCAAATTGTTTTTTTTTTTTTCTTTTTCTTTTTTCTTCTACGTATAACGCAATATTTCCCAATATTGGTGATCTCTTCAATTAAAATTGTTCATATATGTATTTTTTTTTTCTGTTTATATTATTTATTTTTTGAATTTACTTCTTATTGCTATTAATTGTGTACGAGCTCACTTATACTATTTTTTTTTTCTTCGTTATCAAATTCGTTCATTATCAAATTCGTTCATTATCATTTTGCTTTTTGTTCTTCTATAATTGATTACACATATAAATAGAATGTTTTTGATGTTAATTTCTTTATTTACTTGAAAATTTCGAAAAAATTTCCAGTAAATGATACTATTACTTACAAATGATATGATGCAATTAAAAAACTTCAACTTAATACTCAAGAATTGAGAATGATAAATTTCGTAAAGGAATCTGAAATAGCATATACATTCAATTCCATGAATTTCAAAATATTCTCTGAATTCTAAAATTCTTTCAATTCTTTTCTCAATGATTTACGAATTCATTTGCATACATCAATATTGCTACAAGTTTATTTTATCATACGTGAATCAAGTTGAACAACAAATTCTTTTTGAAAACGCAAAATGTTTTATAAATTTGAAATTATTCAAAATTTCAATGCGGAATTTGATATTATCGCTTATGCTTATAGTATCAAACCGATATGATATAAATGAATCTCAGTGATAATATTTCGGTATATTTCCTATCATCATATATGCGATTATTAGAATGTTCCATAAACATCGGACTTATTCCTTGTAAGATTTATTATGATTCGGTAATCCGGAACAGCAAACTTTCCTGGTGATTTCTCAAATTGTTATCATCTAAGCTGATAACATCACTTCCCTTCATTTCGCTGCTGATCAATTTATCAGTAAGTAGATTTATTGCGCTACTAGATCAATTTTTAATCAAATTAAATTACTCTTTAACTAATCCTTTATTTTTTCTGTTATAGTGGAAAGTAAAACTTGTCATTAACTTATCCATATTATTAAAAAACCATCAGAAATTATCAGAAATCTGAATGAATTTGATGCACAAATACAGCACATAGACTAGAAAAAGTTTTTTATACTGATAATGTTATCTCTAGTTGCGATATTTGTAAATTTAATAAGTCAAAATAAACAACATAGGTGTTGAAACAGTTAAATCAAATAATATAATCAAATAATAAAAAATCATATCATTTTCAAATATTTAATCAAACAAAATCAAATAATTTTCATCTTTTATAATATAATCAATATGAATGCGTCAAATATGTCACGTGCGTGAAAAGTTGAAAAAACAGTAAAAGTATAACCAAAATAGATGCGTCAAATATGTCACGTACGTGGAAGGTTAAAAAAACGGAATAAATAAATCATTTTTAATGATATTAATTAATTCCTAATACTGTTAAATAATTTTATTCATAAAATTGTAAAAAAAAAAAATAAATTTACAAAACTAATTTTCGCATAAGTATATAAAATAATATTAGAAAATGTTATCGTTGAATTCGAATATCCATCAAAATGCTAATATTTTCATATTTCACTAGAATATTTCAATAAACGAAATACTTTTCATATTTGCTAATTTTAAATTTTATTAGTTTAATTTTATTACGAAATAATTATTATATTTTATTTTTTCCAAAATTTGAAGCAATAAAATTCATAGTTTTGGAATTTTCGATATTCTTTTTAAATATATCTATATATACATGATATAATATAATCAAATAATAGTGATATATGCGGTAAATATATTAATGTATGTGAAAAATTGATATGTTTTAAGTTACAAATATTTCAAATTAATCTAAAATAAAAGAAATTAGTTGCAGCATTTTTGAGATAATTAAAGATTTCGTCATTTTATTTTTTTTTTTTTATTTTCTATATATAAATATTTCAAGGGCATTTCAAAAGATGTAATTATTGATTATTTCATCTATAAAATACTGAAATTAAAATGGATATATATATATATGTTGTCATGGTAACTGAAATAGTAATATTGCTGTAGTATTCATAATCCACCGTTATTCATTATCATATAATTAATTGATTATTCAAGTTTATTTGTCTATATTTCTATTATTCTGTCATTATTCATTAAAATCATAATTGTCAATCATTTTATCATATAAGTGAGTATTGAAGCTTATTTATCAACGTGTATAATCATTATCATTCCTACCTATGCTGCCTGCATACATTATTCTGTATTGATTTAATTTCAACTACAGGAATATTTTAAGAATATTGCTGATAAAATTTGATAATTATCAATGTTAACTTTATCATTAATTCTTCTTACTATTTGCGAAAAAAAATAGTATTTAATAATGTGTGAGTAAAATTATCGAATATTATCAAAAAAATCATAATCACTTGCAAAAATAATTTTCATGATTTATTCGCTTTTTCTTTTACTTTTCACGTACGTGAAATATTCAGCGCATACATCGCTATTATTTGACTATATTACACCACGTAATTGTTCCACTGGTACTGCTTATTTTGACCTATTAAATTTACAATGCCGCAAGTGTGATAATGATAAAATTGCTGATATATTTGTATCTGTCCACCAGGATCTATTCAAATTTCTGATGGTACTTGTCAGAAATGTGAACAAGGTAAGTAGATAAGTTTTAACTTCACATTGCAATTGGAAACATTAAAATACTAACCTAAAATATAATTTAATCTTTGAATATTTATTAGCTTAAGATTTTGCGAATTTGTATTGTATCTATCCATCAGAATTTATTCAAGTCTCTGATGGTTACTTGCCAGAAATGTGAACGAATATATAGGTTAATTTATATAAGTTTTACTTCACATTGCAATAGGAAACATAAAATATTTTATCTGGAAAAGAACTATAGTCTAATCTTTGAATATTTCTTATGCCTAAAAAATATTCTACCTGGAAAAAGTTTTATAGATAATCTAATCTTTGAATATTTGTTATGCCTAAAAAATATTCTACCTGGAAAAAGTTTTATAGATAGTCTAATCTTTGATTATTTCTTATGCCTAAAAAGTTGTGTGTAAATTTTCAAATATTTTTTAATTTATAATTTATTATTAGGAAAAAAAGTTAGCAATGATGGTCATTTCTGTATCGAATGTTCGATGATCGAAAGTGAAACTCGTTGTTCATCATGTCCGCATCGATATTTCGCACAACGAACAATATCAGTTAATGGTACTTTAGAAGCGGAAAATTGTAAAAAATGTCCTACTAATAGTAAAGTTTCTGCTCATGGTGATACCTGTATATCGTGTCGTAAGACAGATGATAGTTGTGAATGTCAGGTAATATTTTGATTATCAGATATGATTGTGATTAGATGATTTCTTAGAGATTTAAAATATCCATTCAATTAAACGATATATAAATACATAATAATTTAATCGTTATCATTTCAAAGATTTTTGAAATATTTTTAATAGAAAAAAAATTATGCTTTTAGGATGATGAAATATGTCAAAAAATTGAGGGAAATAAAATGCTAACAATGATTGAACTTGAAAATGGATCACAAGAAAGTTCTAATTATATAACAGGAAATATCAAAAATGCAGCACAAGGTTGTCGGAATAACAATATGCAGCATGTCAACATTTAGCTAATATTTGTGTGCTGCAAAATTATCGCATGCAACAATCTTCTGCTTGTACAGAATTCCAGAAAATTATCAATTCTCCACCTCATATACGGTAGTTTATTTAAAAAAAGAACTATTTTAAAATTGAATTCATATTAAATTAACAACTTTGATTCTTTCGTGAATTAAAAATTTTTCAAATGAATTTATCTTATTTTAAAATAAATTATTAATTAAAAGCACAATCTTCTGATACATATATTTTGGACAATTTCAGACTTTAAAATTGATTAGAATCGAAGTTGTTAATTTGAAATTTAAATATGCAAAAATTGTAGAAAAATCTAAATTAATATTTTATTAATCAATTTGTTTTAATACTTTTTCGAACAAATCTCAAATCTCATTGCATGAATCATTTCTGAAATAGCAAAAAATCCAAATAATCCAGGAAAAAATTTTTTGTAATTTTCAGTGATAGCAAATTATCAACTCTGCCGAGTTTATTCTACATCAACACTGAAGCATCAATTGAATTATCACGTCAAGATGCAATATCAGCAAGTTTCAGTTTTGATAGCAATCGACCAAATTCATTTTGGAAATTATTCTGCTTCAATTTTCCCTCAATGGTACCTTTCTTGGGATGATACCATTGAGTGAAAGTATTTTAAATACCTGTTCACAGCAAAAAGATAAATTTCATTTCGGAACATTTTATCAAATGAAATGTTTCATTCAATTTCAACATCTATTGCATCTTGCCGGTGAACAACCTATTTTTAGCGATTTATACATTGTATTTTTAAATAAATTTGGTCAAAAGCAAATGTATGCTGTACCAATTTTAAATGAAAATATACGAGTAAATGGTGAATTTGTGAATCGTTTGACGCCAAATGAATTTTATAATGCAAAATGGATTCTTACACGAAGATTGTATTTTGTTGTTCGATTTCATTCAATGCTTTAAATGGTGGACGAAATTCGGCTATTATTCGTTTTCCGGAAAAAATTGATGTTAGAGTACAAATTCAGGTATGTAAAAAATTTTTGAAAGCAAAGATCCAATATATTTAACCTTAATTTAATTCAATTTTACTTTACAATTAAGTGAAATTCAAATTGTTAAGAGTTTTCAAAAATTTTGCCTATGAAAAATTATCGGAAAAATTTTTAGTCTCAGAGAGATGGTCATATAATGCCACCATATATGCGAATTCGTTATGCCGAAGTAGAATGGAATCCGAAAAAACAATTATTGCTACAATTCAACATTACTTATTTTATGGATAGATCCGGATTCTTGCAATACATTGAGATTGCATTTTTGTTTCAGCTATTTTATCATTTATTTGTGCAGCTATACGAGCTTACAAGTATCAATTATTATTATTATTAGTATTTTCATTGTTATTTACAATTTTTTAAGCATTTATTCACAAATCATCAAATTTGTTAAATCCAAAATCTGGTCATAAAATTAGAGGAAATAATTTATCAAATTCAGAATTTGATCATAAAATTAGAGGAAATAATTTATCAAATTCAGAATTTGATCATAAAATTAGAGAAAATAATTTATCAAATCCAGTATTTGATCGTAAAACTAGAGAAAATAATTCATCAAATTCAAAATTCGATCATGGAAATAGAAAAAATAATTTATCAAATCCAGAATTTGATCATAAAATTAGAGAAAATAATTTATCAAATCCAGAATTTGATCATAAAATTAGAGAAAATAATTTATCAAGTCCAAAATTTGATCGCAAAAATAGAGAAAATATTAAAATTAAACTTTCATACAATATTTTAGCTTATTTATAGATACTATAAACATGAAGTAAAGTAATTTCAAATATTATTTTATTCTTAAAAAAAAAAAATCTTTTAAAAAACTTCATTCAAGTATCAGCAATTTTAGCTGGGGAAAGCGTTCCGGAAAAATGATTATTGATAGTGCTACATTTATCAAATTGCTTCTATTTGAATGTGACATTTTAAGCGATGTATTACTTTCTGCCATTTTAATACAAATTTTATTTACTACTTACGCATATAAGATTCAACAAATACCTCAATATGTAGTATTTAAACAATCATCAGGTAAGTGGGATTTATTGGTTAAAAGAAGGATTTCAAAAAAAAAGAAGAAAAAAAAAGAAAGGAAATTTCGATGAAAATTTGAACTCTACTACAATCGATTTTATCAAAAATTAAAATTTATTTGGTGAATAAAAACTTTTGAACTTTTTCAAGAATTTGAAACATATCATAAATTGATTGATTGGATTAAATTGAATTCATTTAATTTTCTAAAAATTTAGACTTATATTATTATAGTTGTAAATTAAGTATTTTTATAAATCATGAATGAGTAAATTTTTTCATTCATAATTTTATAAATTTATTGCTTTGAAAATTTTTCCATTTTTTATTTTTGTTTTGAATACTTATAATAATAGATATATGATTAATAATTTACATGCTAATGTTTAATATTTATAAAGTGATTTAATGATATATTATAGTTGTGAATTAAATATTTTTATAAATCATGAATGACTAAATTGTTTTGAATAGTTATAGAAATAAATATACGATAAATAATTTATATTACTTTCAAATGCTATATACGATAAATAATTTATATTACTTTCAAATGCTATCTGTAAATATGTTAGTTTGATATTTGATATTTAATAAAATGATTGAATGATAATTTCGTTTTTTTTTTTTTAGGAAAAAATTTATTATCATGTATATTAGCAACTACAGTACTTAAATTAATCAGTTTAATACATTGTAATGCTCATTTAATTCTTACCGAAACATTTTTTATTGACTGGGAACAACCTCATGTAACTTTTAAAACAAATAACAAAGCACCACCATCATCAAATATCATAGAGTACGATTATAAGTCGACCTATTATATGGTATGGTATAGCTTAGTTTATTAATTTCAAATTAATCCAATTTTATTAAATATTTAAAATTTTTTCTCTAAATTCTTTAATGGATTCTTTTTTAAGTAATTAATGAAAAAACTAATGAATTCATTTTTAAGTATAATATTTAAAAAAAAATTCATTTTTTGAATTACGCTTACAACTCTTAGTAAATATTTATTTTTAAGCTGTTTTACATAAACATACACTTAAAAATAATTTCAATTATATGAATTAAATTATTCATGAATTGCTAAATTAATAATTTTGTTTCTTATTTTATTGTAATTATTTGATTACTCAATAATTAGCTGTAAATAATTAAATTGGTGAAATGATTTCGAATTTTGAAAAAAAAAGATGAAGCATAATTTTTTAATTTTAAGGCGAACATACCTGGTAGCAAATGAATGGAACGAATTACAGGATTATCGTAAAACAAGTATCGGTTTTCAGATGATCGTTATGACTGCATTACTTCATTGCTTAAAACTTGAAAATTGGGCAGCTATTACACCTGGATTAAGTACCGGTATAAATATTAAATCATACAGTAATTAGGCAAAACTAAAAAAGTTTTCCTTGGCAGATAGATTATAAATAGATAAGTTAAATTATAAGATTTAGTTCAAAAACTTTTTGTTTTCTTCGAATCTATTTGCCAAGGAAACTTTTTTATTTTTGCCTGCTTGTTATTTTTTGCCTAATTACTTTAATTTTAAATAAAATTTTAAAAATCAAAATTTTTTAATACAATAATTTCCAGATATACCAGCATTCTCCATTACTACAACATCAAGTGAATTAGCCATAATTATTAGTGTCTATTTGATGGTATCAGTAATTCAATGGCTTTTTCGTGTAGCATTTATTGAACGACTTTTATCAGATCCATTTCATAATATGATCGATTTATGCTCTATTTCAAATATTAGCATACTAGTACTTACTCATCCATTACATGGATATTATATACATGGACGTTCGGTTCATAGTCAAGCTGATACTGATATGACAATGATAAATCAATATTTACATAGAGAACGAGTAATGTCTTCAGAAAAACTTTTTCTTTTTTTTGTTTTTGAAACTTTAGAAATTAATTTATTAATTAATACGAAAAAAAGTTTTATAATCAAAAATGAATCATTGTTAATTATTTTTTATAGATTTACACTCTTTAACTATTGCTAGATGAATGTTAATATAGCTTGAGGTATTATTTATTATGTATGAATTTTATGAAATTTTAATTATAACTAAATTTATTTAATTTATTTTATTATGCAAAAAATTTATTTCAGGAAAATTTATGTGGTACACGTGGCTTAGAACCAGGTAGCGAACTTCAAACTTATATTATTAATCTACCAAAGACATTTCGTGAACAATTCGATTCTGCTTCACAAATATTGGAAAATGATAAGGAACAATCTGATCGAACTACCATTAATCGTTCTGATGCAACAACTAGTAATGCCGAAAAAACGCTAAGGTTATTATTGTTTGATCAACATGTGGAAATAATATATTATCATTTGTAATAAATTTATGTATTGCAAAAATATATAAATTTATGAAAATTTAAAACTAATTAATTTCTAAAAGTTTCAAGAGAGAATTTTTAAAAAGTAATATTTAAAACCAAAAAAATTATTCAAATAAAACGCAATTGCTAAATATAAAATAAATTAACAAAAAAAAAGAATGTTTTTGCATATTTTTGTTTTTGGAAGAAAAAAAATTGCATATATTTTTTAGAGACATGAACAATTAAATAAGTTTTTAATGAAATTTATCGAACATAATAATCCACAAGTAAACTATGTTATTACTGATCCATCGCTATTTGAATTATTATTCGATATTGAATTTGCTGATTCATCGGAAGTTGGCAATTTTGTAAGGTTAGAATTACATGCATATTCATTTTTGTTCATAGCATAGTGGTTTTTTTTTTATTTTAAAATGATTTCATAACAAGAAGAATATTAAGTTGAAAATAATTTGCATGACAATTAGGAATGTTAGGCTTGTAAGATTGGTAGAAATATTATCATAGAAAATATGGCCAGAAAAGAAAAACGAAGAAATGGTTATAGTAGGCTGTAAGTTAGTAAAAACTAGAGATCAAGTAGTAATATATACTAAACACTGTTCTATATTTACACTTATATAATCGAAGTTATCAATGGAATAAAAATGAACTTTCAAAAATAAGCTTGATAAATTTTTAAAAACTTTTTTCAACAATTTTTTAGATATCAAAATTACATACTACAAAATATATGAAGAAATATATTGTATGCATGAATGCAAGTTTAGAGTATATTTTACAATGCAAAATATATGGTTTCAAAAACATCTAAGAAAAGATGTTATTAAGTTATCAATCTTTGTATGTGCAAATTATGTGATAAAAATTGAATGAATATTTCAGAACACATATTAGAGTAGAAGATAACAATCTAATAATTTCATGTATCAAAAAGACTAATAATTTAATAGCATCTCTTAAAGTTTTCTAAATATAATATTAAATGTTAACATAATTATAGAGATAAATCAGAAATAGCTTATAGTGGAGCATTCATGTTATGGCAACGAATGGATTTATTTATCGTTTGAAATGTCGCTATTTTGTAGTATATATATCTATACGAAAAGTTATACATGTTCAGCTCTTATCACTTATATCGTATCAATTAGTATCAGAAAACTTGTCTCAATTCTTTTTACTAATCATCTTATTAAAAGTAGTTTTGTTGATCATAGATTCTTATTTTGATCATTTCTTTTATCTTTTTATTGCTAACAACGATAAAACATTATCTGCTAAAGACTATTAACTTTCAGAATAATGTAAATGAAATAGGTATTACCAATAACTTCATAATCGATGCATAATTATGGTCTTACTTAGAAAACGCAATGAATTATTAAATCTGTTGTTCTATTATCAATTTAAAGATTGAGAATATTTCATCATATTTTATATGATATTTCATATTAAAAGAATCATCTGCTTTTTATATATTACCAGATGCTTATTATACTTCATAACAATATTTTTATGATACAAATTGTTGACAAAAATAGAATCGTTTATCATTATGAATCATTACTACCATAGTATAAGGATAATCGGAGAGCGATTAATCATTTTAGCAAAATAATAAAACTTGATAAATGCACCTATCGATCAACGAAAACCAATCAGTTTCTTTGAATAAATCATAATCTGATTTTCATAAATAAATTCTTGTAATAAAACAATTGCATATACGGTACCCGCAACGAAGCAAGATTTTATCTCACCTGCATAGTTCATTCCAATTTTCAATGATTTATACGATAGCAGTTGACGGAATTTCTTTGACTGTATTACGGTAAAGGAAAAATGACATTAAATAGAAATAAAATTACGAAAAGTGAACAGTTATGTTGAAATGCAGTTTTTAATTGGATTAAAACAAAGTTCAAACATCACAAAGCTGTTCACTTTGCTTATTTTACATGGCATTTCTATAATTTATTATATGCCTTTATTAAAATAATTTATCACTATCATATTAAAGATTTTAAGCGAATATCTATTCAGTATTTTTTGATTCAGTACCATTAACAAATTTTTAAAATAAGCTGTTATTTGATAATTGTTAAGAGAGTCTTAATCCTCTTTTAAAAAAAAGCAAATATAATTTTATATAAAAAAGCATATAAATAAAATTGATGACGAAATTTCAGAAAGACTTATTAGAAGTGAAATTTTCAATAAATTTATTCAGCATTTAAATATTCTTAACATGCAAATAGTTTTATAATTCAGTTATGATTATAAGACTGTTCTTAATAGCACTAAAATAAGTTTCATAAAATTAAAGGAAATTTGAAACTAATCAAAATGAACAAATGCTCCAAACATTTCAGTACAGAATCTTTTTTTTCATCATTTCTTCATTCTTGATATTTTATGAGAAATTTTGATGCACTTACATTGCGATCATCAAAAGAAGGTATCATAATGTCCAGCAGATGTTTGACTGAAGCATTTGTATTTGATTTTGTAAAAATATTTGTAAAATATATTTGAAATAAAATTATTAGTGTCTATTATTATAGCAATTATTCGATTTTGAGACCATGAAGACGAATCCTTGTCTAAATACAAATTGATCAAATGGGATTCCGTCAAACATCAGCCAGTGAATATTTATTTAATCAAAGATGCATTTATTACTTTCATTAACTGTTGATCCATTTCAAATCTCTCTCATAACTAAAAATCGTTAATATGATTTGCAGATTATGTAATTTGCTCAGACTATGGAATTAGGTTTCTTTTTCATATGAAATAAAATAATATATAAAACGGTACAACATTGTTAAATAATAATTAATACAACTTGATTTATTATTTCTTCATTGTTGATTGAATACATACAATAGTGATTGTACGGAAACTCATGAATTTATTAGTTCATTCCTTACTAAAATTAAAAAAAAATTTACCATAAAATTAGTTATTAGTTTCAACTTGTATAAAAAATTTAAATTCTTTACATACAAAAAGAGAAATAAAGTGATTTCTTTGTGTTGAATTTTCCATGTATGGGTATAAAGTGTACGTGCGTTTCTTTAAATGTGTTATGTAAGATGTAAGCTCAAATCGTATGCGTTGTCCATAAGCTATACCCACACCCAAAGATCCTTTCTCTTACAATCACAATGTGTACCATTAACTACCGCCTACCAAAAAGGGTCCAAAACTATATACAGGAAATTGCTTGCAAGAGATCGGTTGGATCCATCAAACGGATGTCTTTTATTATCCTTTTTTTACTATCGAAATTATTCATCTATTTGCTATCTTGTATAATCACAATTGTACCATTAACTACCAAAAAGGGGTCCAAAACTATATGGAAATTGCTTGCAAGAGGTGGTTGGATCCATCAAACGGATGTCTTTTATTATCCTTTTTTTACTATCGAAATTATTCATCTATTTCTCTTCATTAGAAAGACCTTTCTTATTCGCTATATCATAACCATGGTATTGTATAACTTATTAATTTAACTATGTAGTAAATACTATTTGCCCGATTCCTTACGACAATTAACGAATAAGACAAAACTTTTCCTGCAATAATATTTGAGAAAAAAAAAAGTACAGTAGCTAGTGCTGTTCAAAACCAAAAAAAAAATGCAAAATCGCAAATTTCTAATTTGTTCCGATCCATCAAAAATTCTTTTTCAATTTTCCACGCATTAAAACCTCAATATAGTGAAGATGTTCTATCCTGTCTTCCGAATAGATATAACAAGAAATCAGAAAACGAATATCACCATTTTCATTTAATGCAATATATGGATTCATATAAAATTAATTAAAATTTGTTAGTTGATTCTTATCAGCTTTTAATTATTGCCATATTTGGAGGCTGTCATTATCTAATGCAAAATTCGTTTGTTCTTTAGTAACATTTTGCAATATGCAGAACCATTCTACTTCAGTTATCAATGAAACATAAAGTAGAACAACAAATGATTTTCCTTTTTTTTATAACTGACGCCTCAAACTTCTGCATTTCTACGTTATATTTCTGCGTTATATTTTGACGGTTTCAAGTTTCAATTTTCTTTCAGAATCAATAAAATTCTTTCAAATTTTCCTGATAATAATATTTTATTATCTAAGTCAAACTAAATATAGAATTTCAAGAGGCATATTCATGATTGGAATTCTTATAATTAATTTCTTGCAACATCTTTTAATAAAAAATTTTTGGTCAAGAATTTCAGCGAGGGTTTTCGCTAATACTATTTCATTTTAGCTTATAGTATAATTGCTTATTTTTTCTATGCAATAAATAAACTTAAGTGTCTATTCTTACATCTCAGAAATCATATCACAAGAATTAATTAATTTCTGGCAAGGCAAATCACCAAGCAAAAATACTGTTCGCTTGTTCAAGTTACTTGCATTTATTTCTTCACAAATTACAGCTTCCCTTAATTGTTGCGGTTTATTGATTTAACAGAATTGTTTATTCGGAACATTAAAATAGAATTACGGGATCAACGTAGAAAAATTATTACAGAGTGGCACAGTAAATTATATATAGAGTAAAAGGACGATAATAATTAAAACAACGAGAGCAGCATACCATCAGCGGATCAGTCGAGCAGATCACTAAAATGCTTATGGATCTGTCCTGGAGATGCGGATGTCTTATATATGCATTCAGAGGCGGAGTTACAATATTAGAAAGATATACGCAACAAGCAAAAAGAGTAGAGTAGACGGAAACAAGAAACACAGGAATGGATGAAATTTATCTATAATCGTATACGTGAACCGTAGAAAAATAATAATTTGAGCAATGCTACGTATTGCATATTATACACATAACTTAATGTATTAGGAAGCAAAAATTTAAATTAATTAGTCACAATCCTAATAGAAATTTGCTTTGGGTTTGCCAACAATGATAATAGCTCAATAATTACGAAGATGTATATAATTCATGGTTTTTTTTTTTTTTTTTTTTTTTGTAAAGTACACCATTTTCATACGATGAAATATTACAGTATTAAATTATGTTTAAAATATAAGAGTAATGCTTCAAGAAGTGAAATCACACAGATATGTTGAAAACAGAAAACGAAATAAAAAAAATTCTTTATTGTTTCCATGCGTACATTCTGAAGTGCAACAGATTCTTTTGCTTTATTTTCATATCAATGGGTTTCTTAATGAAGATGAAATTAGTACGAGTAAAGTTGAATGCAACTCTGAGATGTCGATCCATTATCGGATAAAAAATTAACACATATTAATTTTAATTTCTACTTTGTCATTGTTGACACTTAGAAAATGGTTTCCTGATTAATTTTAACAATTAGGATATTATAATATTTTCAATGAAATTAAGCCTAGCGAACAAATTGCTAGGACTTATTTAACGAAATATAAACAAACATATTTCTCAAAAGCCTGAAATTAACTGAATAAATTGATAATGGGAAAAATATGACCAGAGGATACATTTTTAAAAATTATTTTCCTTTGTTATCGCACTTTGTGAAATGAATCTGAATAACTATTCTCATTGTTAAATCTATATATTAAATTTGGAACAGAATATCTCACGTTTACGATAATTTTATTGGCATGCAATTCTGACAGACATGCGTCAAATTTTGCAAGTTAGAGCGCTAAATAAAAGTTTTACAATAACCACATATTACTGTAAGTAATTGGTACTTTAAAAAGCTTTGAATGAAAGCAGATTTATATTTAAATTATTTTAAATTATTGTAGATGATTGTCACAATTTAAAAGAAAGCAATCATCGAATCATTTTCGAAACAAAATAAAAATATCATTACGATGTCATTCTAATGAATTGCATGTTATTAATTCATTCAAATTGTTTACTGCAACATGATTCAAGATATTGTTATTAGCAATTTTCATCATAATAATATAAAATACAGTATTTTAATTTAATGAATATATTTTTTGTTTCATTTATTAATAAAATTATCAATTTACTTATTTCAAATTCCTAATATCTAATATTATTTCCATTTTAATCATGGAATTCTTGGCCTAACTTTATTTTTTGACTTTTATAATAGAAATCAATTGAAATGAAAACAAAACAAAAAAAAATTTACCTTAGGGAACAGATAGGCACATGAATTATTGTAATGAATATGTCCTAATTTGTTTCGAGCTGCTCATTTTCAAATAGGCCCAACGATACAAATGACGTCTTATGACATTACGTGCTTTTTTACAATAAATAAAATGAATAGTAGGAAATGCTGCGCAATAAGAATAACGTAACAGTTGACGAAAATCCTTGATGCAATATTAATTCTTTCGCCAAAAATTTGAACCAAAATTTGTGGCAGAAAATTAAAACTAATAATGCCAATTTCCATTATACCACAATTCCATGCAGCTTGAATCAAAACCAACCATTCATATCTATTTGTTTTCACTGTTCTCATTCTCATTCCTAAACATATTTCTTAATTTAATAACGAAATAAGTTAAAACAAAGTAAAAAATTTACCAATTTTCTCAATAATAGTTAATTTTCGTATTAACTTTGAAGCAATTAACAGATCTTCTTAATATATAAATAAAATTATGTAAGAAAGAAAAAAGAAACAAATTTTGACGTTTACGACGTATGATGTAGAATATCGCAATATACAGAGCAAACATTGCATTGGGTATAAATAATGTCCAAAAATAACGAATTCTAAATTATAATAACAAATAATCGTTACTAATGTTTTTCAATTGAAATTTGTTGCAATAGCAAAAAATCGACAAGGATTGGCTATTTGCGATAGAATTTTTAATTAGCATCAAGTTTTTGAATTATCTCCAAGAATCTTGAAATAATACAAATGAAAAAATTGGCGTTTGAAGCTTTAGATTTTGATGATTTAAAGCTTAAAGTTAAAGTTAAAATTTGTTGCAAATTTGAATTAAATGTCATTAAAAGAAACCTCCACCAAGTTTCTCCCGCTCTATCTGATTTTAAACAATTCTCTTCCCAGCTCAATCTCCAAGCAAGGAATTTTCTGGCGCAGTAATAAAAATCGCAAATTGTGACAGCTGAAAATTCATCATCTTCTGAGTAAAGTGCTACAATGTGTAAAGCAATAAAAAAGAGATCGATCTGCTTTGATCGAAATCTGATTTACAAATTTAATGCTAGTTGATATATCTCAATAGCATTTAAACAAACAATTTTGAAAAACGACAAAACATTATTCAAAATCTTTACGGTATTGAATGGTGAAACTTATATATAAATTATTAAAGAAAAATAATGAAACTATTTCGACTATTGTTTAAGAGGCGTCAAAGAATCGTACCTAAAACTGACAGCCATACGAAAATAATTGTATAATACAGTCTTTTTGACTCGAAAAAGTCTTTGTATTTTGGTAAAATTAGCGCCACAAAGCGATTTATTGTCAGCAAAAATGAAAAATGGAATATAGCAAAAAATGGAAAAATAATAAAAGTCGAAAAAAGTCTGATTAATCCATGTTGTTTGATATACTGAAATACAGCAAAATTAGTTATTTAAAACAAATTTGTTAAAAAAAAAAACTTTGTTGTTTATTAAAACAAAAAATTCTGATCCAACAATCTTAAATAAATCTTTTTACAAAAAAAGATTGCTTTTATTTAATAGACTGCGAAGCGAATACTTCAAGGGGATATTAACTGCATTAGAAATAAAGGAAAACTTCAGTCTCTATTTCTCGAGAAAATTATCATATTAAAAGCTATTGATTATTAAAAATAGCTCTACATTATTGAAATAATTTATATATGGGATTAGAAATTGAACATACGAATTTCTTATTTATAATTTCTTCATAAAATCATTTTTATGAAGATTAAACAACTTAGCTGAATAAATGATAATACCAAAATAAATATACCCATTTAAAATGATAATATCAAAAAATATATGTCCAATTAAAAAAAGTAAATATATCATAGGATGTAAATAAGATAACTTACCATATGAACACTTACATATAAACATAACTTACCATGTGGACTATCCATAGTCTGTAGTGTTTCAGGTAATACAACAATTAGTTGTGAAAGAAAAGCCATTAAATTAGAAATAACTAGCTGTAATGAGATGAGAACAAATGCATTACTGTAAGGACTATCGCGCCCTCTACAAAATAATACAGTAGCCATTAGTGCATTACTAATAATACCGTACAGCAAAAAGATAATAAAAAGTAGAACTGCTATGTATTTTACAGCCTTATGACGCTCATCTCTTATGTCAAATACATTTGTCATATTTTCACCATAGCAAGCTATAGGTAATATTAGAAATAATAGAATAGTAAAATATGTAAGGACTACCATTTTGTTAATAAATAAGCTTTTTACTTCATTGGATAGACGGAAATGAATTTCAATGTCTACAATATAAGCTGTGAAGAACTGTTCGTTCAAATTCTGAAACAGTGAATGCAATCGGTTAAAGGAAATTTAATTTAAGAAGAAATAACAGTTTAAGTGCAATAAAATTTTCATTACTTTGGCAGTTGTCATAGAAACTGCCAACAGAAATATCATTGCTATCATTAATGGTTTCATCTATTAGATCAAATGTTTAGATCGTTATTTTTTGTACTTATTCTGCCAGCTTGGAAATTAATTTCAATTCAAACTAATTCATTTTGCATGAAAATTTGTTTTGTTTCTACCAATTCTCTCAGAAATAATCAGCTAATTACGGTGATATAAAACAAATCAGACAAAAAAACAATTGATCAATTGAGTAAGAGAATATATTTTTTCAAAGAAAATTAATTGAAAACAATGAGCCAAATAGCGGAAAGAAATATGTTACTTCAACAGTGCACTTTTTAGTAATAAGCAGAAATAAAATAGCTCAATATAATCGATGACGACAATCTTAACTTTTCGAGAAATCTTATCATCCACGCAAAATTTTGGTTTTTTCAATTTAAATCGTGAAATAAGATGATTTTTTTTAATTTGCTCCAAAAATTTTAAAATTAACAAAATTAATGATTGCAGACAATAATTTATTGCATTCAGTTATGGAATATGATAAATGACACATAGTTATCAAATAGCCAGGAAAATTAATTATTAATGTAAAGTTCGATTCAATTAATGTAAAAATTGAACTAATAAAGATTTTCGTATAATTTAAAATTTGAGATAATAAACATTTTCGTATGACGTTGTCATATAATAATTGAACTAATAAACGTTTTTTGTATAATGGATACTATTTGCTATCCGTAGTTAATATCAATAAGTTGAATAATACCATGAAATGTAGAATTTATAGCAAATATGTTAAATATTTTATTCTCAATATGGAACAAAAAAATTGGAAGATTTCTCAGAAAATTCGAATTATTTCTATTGATTAACAGAAATGCATTGTTGAATGGCATATCATTAGGATGAATACAACAAGAGCAGGAAACAATTTTTTAATTTATTTTTTTTTTCATATTTGCAACTAATTGATTGCTTTCAGTTTATTTTAGCTTCATATACTGATTACTTTTGAAAGACTTACATATAACAAGGAAAAGAAATTACCATATAGTTAAAGCTTGACGTCAAATGAGCTCATAACATAACAATCCAAACATTTAAATGCATCGGAGGAAGGCGATTGATAATAGCGAATGCAATTACTAGTAACAGGTTTTATGATGGTTGCAAAAAGCACCAAACCAAATCTCATTTCGCGGTCAAGTTATTATCGCTTCTATAATTTTCATAATCGGCTACATTTGTTATTCAAATTCACAATTTTTTGTAGTTTATATTTTAAGCATTGAAATTACATGTTTTATAGCAACAAATTCATTTTCTACTATCATACTGAAATTTATGAATCATATCGATAATAGAATGGTGTTTTTATCATTAATCCTGTATTATATTATTTCTACTAATATTTGCAATTTACCATAAAGGAAATATGATAAATTTTCTACATAGCTATGTTATATGACATCAAAGATGAGCAATATGTATTAAAAAATATACGGTAATTGAACTGTTTGCACTCATTTTCTGCAAATATTATAATATACGATAGATAGCTAACGTATTCTGTCAAAAATAAGATAGTCATTACAATTGGATATTTATTATCACACGCTAATTATTTGTAATTTGTGAAGCTTTATTTTAAAATTTATTGTTCATTTGCTTGAAATATTCTAAATTAAAAATATTTCGTAGTATTAAAAATATTTCCTATTAGGTTATTTATTTATACAATTATTTCAAACTTAAGAAGAACGAAAAATCAATTATTGAAGAGGGTGGAAGTAGTGCATTTATTCAATGATAGCATATTGTTAAAAATCGATGTTTTATTGATCCAGTAAGTAAAAATTTTGATATTTGAAATCATAACCATATTGTCTTATAGATATTCATAACATAAATGATAGTTCAATTTCAATTTCCAATTCAATTCTTAATTAAGTGATAGTTCAGTTTTCAATTATTTTCATTCAGATTTTCAAATTTATTTCAAAAAAACTGATTTTTTTATTTCTTAGCCTATGAAGCAGATGGATTAATTACATATTCTCGATGATCGAGACATTTCCATTTTATGGATTTTACATTGCATATTTTATTATTGCATATTTTATTTGTATGTGTATGTATGTGTGTATGTTGTGTGTTGTATGTATTTGGGTATATTATGTGTGTGTATATTTATGTTGAAGGTAACCAAGGATTTTTGAAATATAATCATCGAAAAGGAAGAGTATATATATATATATATATGCTTCCCGACAGGAGACGACAAATCAACCATCTCTAACTCATTCATTCATTCATATATCTAACATCTGCATAGATTTAAAAATTTATCTTGAAAATATCAGGCAAGTAATTAGGACTAGGCTCAAAAGAGGAGAAATTGAAAGACGAATATCTTTTAGCCAAATTACTTATTTTTCCTTTTTTTCCGCAAAATGTCATCATTATTATCATCATCATCATCATCATCATCATCATCATTATTATTATTATTATTATATTATTATTATTATTATTATTATTATTATTATTATTATTATTATTATTATTATTATTATATATTATCATTATTATTACATACTTTTATAGATCCAAACACTTTCTGGCCATAATTTTAACGGAATTCAACACATTTTTCAAATTAGCAATGATGCATTTTCTATCTCTCTTCCTGTGGAGCTTTTGATTTTGTATGCTAAATTGCAAAATTTTCCAAAAGAATATTTTATTTTGAAATAATCTTTGTAAAGATTAGCTATTTAGTCATGAAATGTAAAAATAGCTTTGATGATTACCACCTTTATCAGAGTTTTAAAAATTTCAATAATAATCTTATATCTAATGATTTGTTATCATTCATCACTGCAATTATAAGCATAATATAAATTTTCTAAGATAATGCTTGTGAAGAAGATTTGTTGTTTAGTCATGAAATGTAAAAATAATTTTGTATGGAACAGATTACCACCTTCATTGGAGTTTTAAAATTTTAATAATAAATCTTATATTTGATGATTCACTTTCATTCATTATTGCATTATAAGCATAATTACAAACTTATAATCCATTTACTCATATTTTGTACAGTTTTCAGTAATTCCATTTCCAAGTTCATATTATTGTATTAGAAGTTTGCAAACGTCACTTTATTCTGGACATCAGAGCCGAATGGTAGTGGAATATTTTTTCAAGTCGAATTTGAACATTTTATTTTAGTGAATTAATGATTCTCATAAATTTTGAAAGTCAGTTTCAATTTGACTAAGGTTTAATATCATATATCACAAGCAATGAAATAAATAATGTCTATTATTTCCTTTCAATATAAAATATAACTAGAATTCAGCACTTCTTATTTTCATAATTTTGTACAAACTTTGTAAAATTTTTGCAAACAACAAAAAAAAATTATTGCTTATTTCGAATTAAGCATTGAATCTTAGAATGAATAAAAAACACTGAAACAAAACGCTGGAAAGTGTCAGTTACGAATAGTTGGTGGTAATTCAAACTACATCGGCTTGTAGCACATTTATACCGAATGTTGTAATCTACTTCCTGCCACTACTTTTAATAAAAATTTTCAGTCAAAAAGTCCTAATTTTTAGCAAACATTTTATTAATTTATATTTAATTTTAATCCATGCTTTAATATATATTATATATATATATATATATATATATTTAAGTCTGAGAAATCATGTTTAATACATTGTGGTGTTAGAGGAAAATTTGTCACATCAGTGATTTGATAAAAAGTAGAAATAAGAGAATTCAATAGGTCTATTGACAGTAATTCGAACTTTCCAAGAATTTTTTGTTTTTCGTTGGCAGCAAAGTTTTCATTTCTTAAATTTAAATTATGAAATATGTGGTTTTGACTATATTTGTGGTTTGACTATGCTTCTTTGTTATAATAAAATCGAGATTTCTCTTTCTTCCGGTTCCCGAAATATCTAATTCGTTTTTGCATGTAGCTATTTCTTCTCAAATCCGAAATTGCAAATTTGAATTCGAACAGCATCTTCCTCAGTTTTTATATTTTCCTCAGTTAGGTTATCGGATGATTAAAATTTTTTTTTATAGTATAGTTTTCTTCGTTAAAATCATCAGGTGTTGTTTGTTGCAGAAAAAAAAAGTTTCTTTTGGAGCGGTATCCTTGATAGATTTGGTAGGTAATCGAAGGAAGAGAAATCAAGTGGAGATATTTATTCTGTCTTTTACATCTCAATATGATATTTTTGATAATACAAAAACATATTTAGTAGGAGTGATTCACAACAAATATTGGGAGATGTAATGTAGTAGTTTCTACTAGATCAAGTAGAAATGTTTAGTCTGTCGTTATATTCATTTTAAATAACAGAAAAAAACTATAAGAGATTTGATTACAGTATAAGAATTATTTGTAATAGATTAGTTATCAGATAAACGATCAAGTAGAGATGATGTTTAGTCTGTCTTTAGATTCATTGAAATAACAGAAAAAAACTATAAGAGATTTGATTACAGTATAGAATTATTTGTAATAAGATTAGTTATCAGATAAACGATTTTGCATGTGAATTAGTTTTTTAGACATAAAAGAAAGGATGTGAATTTAGTTGATCAAGATAACAAGGAGACGTGTAAAAAAATAATCATAAGGAATGTGAAATTAGTTACATGATTTATCACATTTAGTCGCATTTTGTATGATTTATTTACATTTTGTACGATTTATTTTAATTTATTTTATTTTATTAATTTGTTTAAATTAATTTAGCAAATTTTCTTTGCGACAGCATTTGAATATTTTGGTGATTTGATTTTTTCTTATAATTCCTGCTGTCTATATGAAGAATCGTTTGATTGTTTCAAATTGTTACCATCTTGATCATTTCTTTTGATATCTGCAAAATTCGCTATAAAGTGAATTTAAAGTTGCCGTTTATTTTGCTAAATTTTTTCATTACATATTTACCCCAGCAGTTATCCAAAATGCAGAAGCTAAAAAATAGGAAGAAATTTTGTCCTGATTAATCAAGATAATCAAATTATATGCAGTAACGATTTTAAAGATAAGTATATGATGATTGTCTTTGGGTTTTCTTCATGTAAAAAAATTTGCTCTATGTATCTTGGAATAATTTCAGATGCTTGCAAAACTAGATGAAAAAAATCAATAAGAAGCTACAAACATTTTTTATAACAGTTGACCCATCCTAAACTTGATAGTACAGAAAAGCTTAAAGTATTCGTCTGATAATGATGTTGTTTTCTAGAGGAACTCGTATACATCATATATTATTCTTGAGGCTTTTTCTTTCGAATAATAATATTCATGATTGTTCCGACATTGAATTGCATTATTTTCATCTTTTCGTTGATTGTAATTATGCGATCTTCTACCATTATCATTCGTTTGATAAATTTGAGAATTCAAATTTTTATCAGCCTGAACCATTTACTAAATCGATTTCCAGCCATGATCGAAAATTGTGTCTTCTTAATTATTTGGACGACGATCTTTGTTCTTTTATTCTGTTTCTTCTTGGTCTTGTGTTCATTCAAATGTTGATTCAAAAAAAAATATGTATAGCATTGCTGAAAATGCTGAAAATGCAACATTTGAGACATCGATGTTTTCATCGCATGAAGTTATCATTGCTTTAAGAAGTTTGTTGCTAGCTTGACAAGATTTTCATGTTTCTTTATCGTCTTCAGCAGATGTTTGATCCCAACAATTATTTCAAATTTTAGAAAAATATCTGAACTCAATCATCATGGAAAACAGAAATCTCAAAAAATCATATTGTGAAACGACAAGTTGCAAGACGCCCCATTTAGTAATCGATCCATGGTCTCAATGTCACTCTGTGTTTCTGTTGCTAGTATAATTTTTGATGCAAAAAACTTCCGGTGGAATTTTTCGAATGAATTCTTTTTGGGCATAACTTTATTGGAATTGTCATTGTCGGGAAGAAATTCGCGAATATTCATTGTTAATTCCTTAAAAATAACTTTCACTGCGTGATATTTTTTCAGTGCTTTTCTTGTTCCATTTATCAATAGCATAACATTATTTATATCCAAATTTCTTTTGATTTCCAGCTGCTTGAATACTATTAGTTTTAAGTGATAATTAAGTATTTCCATTAATAAAAAGTAATATTTTCATTGTGAAAGAGATTTTTCTATGACGATAATCTTTTGGATTCTCTTCGGTAATGACAATCGTTTTTATACATATAATATCTTTTAGTCAGAAGAATCTCGTAAGATTTCTATCGAAGAGATATAGTTCTATCTGTAATAATACTTTCTCTATGTACAATTTTTTACTGTTCGAACATAATATTTTTATTAAATTCAAAAGCATTATAAGTTTATGCTGTTCGTTCAGCCTTTTAAGATATGCAAAAATATCTTGGACTATTCTGGAATTTGTTATAAATTTGTGTGAAAATATAATATCGTAATGAGGTGCCATTTTGACTTATATTGAAATTAACTTCAATTATTTTCAACAGCAATTAGTTTTGGATTGTTTTGTTATATCGTCAAAAGATCTTTTTATTATCTTGCCGTCTTTTGATTAACATTTTACGACGAACAAACATAATGATTTTTTAGCTTATTTTTCGATTCTTTTAAAAGCTAATAAATGCAGTATTTCATGTTCCGCTTCATTATACTTTTCTTAAATTGTTGAAGAACTTGTTTGTCGTCGTCTGTTTGGTTCTAGATACTCGTAAATTCCATCTTCTAAAATTGATTAATGTTATCTTGGTTCATCATATTAGTTGTGAATATTCAAACACTGTTTGATTCTGTTAACATTCCTACATACAATGATTGCATTCTTAGATTTTATCAACATCTACCAGTTTTTCAGTCTTATGACCTTCCTATGTATACAGTTAGTTAATTTTTCGGCCTCTTCGACACCAGCAGAGTAATTTATTTGCTTATTTCGTGATTTCTTCAAGTTCGTATCAGGAAAACTTAGAATATTTACCATTATAATATCTTTTGTGTTCAAAGCTTTTCAGAGCATTTAGTTTAGAAAAGTAACTAACGAAAACAAATTACAAAATTTATTCAGTTATTCAAATACAGCATTACAATGATTACTGTACACGAGATATAATCTTATATGATTCCTTATAAATAAAAATTTTATGCAGCTTTTGTTTTTGAAATATGTATATTTGCAGTGTGCAGCCAAACTGGGAAATTTGTAGACAAATATTTAGCAAAATGATGGAGACGAACGCAGTTCGAAAACAAAGTGGATGTAACAAATGAATGAGGTTTGCGAGAAGTTTGCTCGGTTTTTACTACTTTTTTTTGGTACTAAAAACAATCTTTGGAATTGCATCGGAAGTCTATTGATTTCTCGAGTTGCACTGTCGAATTTCTTTTTTTTTTTTTGAAATCAGAACGGAAGAAAACATTTGTTCTTAGTTATAGCTGCAAGGACTTTTTTTACCGATTTTATGTTTGTTAAAATGTTGCTGAATAGAAATAATAGGTTGTTAGAATTATCATAAAAAATATGAATTCGTTAGCGGTGCTAAAAAATGCCCGTTCTCCAAGATTAAATCATCGATTGATTTTGAAATCTTCAAAATGAGATGTGTTGTTTTTAAAAACTGACTTTTGTAACACAAATTTTAATCCTACTTTAGCCGTATATTGGAGATTGTTTGCCTCTTACTCTAAAAAATATTTTGATAAGAAGGCCAAAAAATTGTTTCAATGTACTGAATTTTACTGAATGATATCAGCCAATAAAGCATGAATATTTTGGCATGCTTTCCGTGAAATTGATTTGAATTGAAGCATTGATGCCCAGTTAATTTAATTTCCTCATACGAAGTTTCATTATTGGGAATTAAATATTGCTTCGATATTGTAAATACTTAGTTTTATGATGTCATTGATTAGTGTTTGAGGTGTATTGAAACTTTAGATTTTTCATTATAATTTAAATTATGTGTTTGACCAAATATAAAGTAATTATGTTTTAAATTTCTACTTTCCAGAATTTTTAAATTTCTACTTTCCAGAATAAGTTTTATAGTTTATAATATAATTTGCATAAAGTTTTGCTGGTTGGAACGATAAAAACTTAAAATAAGAAGGATGAGTAAAGTTTTCTGAATGTTTCATCTCTAAAAATTTATATATCGCGATCAAAGCAAATTACTTCTAGGGGATGAGACAGAGAAGCACCCGTAAAGGAGCAACAAAACCAGTCCCATCTACTGTTTGTTATTGGTAAGCTTTTGGTGTGATTTGTGCTGATGTATCTTATGTTTTAATTTGTTCTGATTTGAACTTTTTTTTTTATTGGAAGTAATATACCCATTTTAAAATCTAGCTTTTCATTTGATCAAGCATGTTAATCAGTTTTATGCTACTTCACCGAAAATAATCCATGAGAATGGAAGTTTTGGAATGACTTCTTTGCATTTAAAAATTTGATGATTTTTTAGAGAAAATTCGTAGTAAAAAAGTAGTGTTGAATAGTCCAAAATAGATCTAAAAATAACCTATTTTGTTTTATCCAATAGGAAATAAGGGAATTTTTCAGTGGTGGTAAACGTGAAGTGGGAACATTAGAGCTCTATTGTGCTATTTGTCGAAAATGGTTTCATGGACGGTGCTTAAAAGATTTAACTGATTTGTAAGTTAAATTTTTCAAATTTTCTAAAGGAAGTGTTATGGGGCATTCCATCATACTAAAATTATCATAATTATTTCTTTTTTTAAAATTATTTCTTTACACTACAGTTATGGATTGCCATTCATGGTTTGCTATGTATTCAATTGCGCTAACTGTAGTCCAACGAAGAAAGAGACATGGACACCAAAACAAGCAAGTAAGATTTGTTCATATTTAAGGATAAAATATTCTTATAATCTAGTTTTAGATGCACAAGTTTATGATTCTTTATTTTATAGACTCTTAAAAAATTGTTAGCGATCTGTGAAATAATTTATATATTTTGAGACTTCCTGTAATCCTTTTTTTAAGATTTTGCCCACATGTGTGTAACAGTCCTTGCAAATCTAACACACAATGCACGGACTAAAAGAGCCAACACAGGAAATGAATCGGATGATAATGATCAAGAATTGATTTTTTTGAATCTGGAAAATGAAATTATACCTTATTTCAATGCGCAGTGGGAAAATCTTACATCTATGAGTCGTAGGTAATTTTTTCAAGCAAGCATATTTAATAAAATTGCAATGATATCATCAATATTGCCATCAGCTATTTAATAACAATATAAGTGTTAAGTAAAGCCTCATATTATGTTCAGTACATCATTATATATGTTGCGAAGAATTGAGAAAATTTTTTACCTATAATGACTAAATCTTTTCTCTTTTTATAATTTTTAATGAAAGAATTATTACAAACGAAACAGGAATATTTAAAACTTCAAAACCTTGAAGAAATTTCAAATAAACTTTAAAATTTTCCCTTACGTCGGTTTTGTTTTGTTTCGTTTGTGACAAACTTATTGAAGGGTAAAAAATACTTGGCATCAAACATTGCAAAAATCTTTGACCAAAGAAACAGAATTATTTGAATCGAGCGACGATGGACAAGTATTTGCGTTACGTGAACGTGATTTGTCATCCATAGGTCCTAGTCATGAAGCACTGAAACAGGTATCATTTATGAACTCTTTGCTAAAATAAAGTGAAGCTAATTAATTAATTTCGAGTTCTATAGACAGATCTTAACCTATTTTATAGAGCTTTTAAATCCCCAAAAAAGCTTTAGATCGGTCGAAGTAAACTATCGAAGTTCAGTACGTGAATCGTCCAAAGAGAATTTCGACAGATCTGATGATTTAGGAGATGGTCCCAAGACAAGGGGTTCATCCAAAAGACGTAATATTGATCCCCCGAATAGTTTTAAAAAAGCAAAACTGTAAGTCTTCTTTGATTTAAATTAATTGTGAAAATTAGCACAAAACAATGAGTGAAATATAATAATGTTAACATTCTTGACATTTTTTTCGAATCTGGAAAAATATAATACATAGCAAGTTATGTGGCCTTTCGAATATTCTCTTCACTTTTAAGAAATTTCGTTTTATTCTGCGTTCGTTTACTTTATTCCAAGAAAAATTCGAAGGCTAATCCTTATAGACAAGCTAAAGAAACATAGAATTCGATCTTTTTAGCACTGCTGATTACTCATCTACACGAATTATTGGAATTTCCGCACCCATCGATTTCCCTTTTAATCGTGAAGGTTATCGATATTATCTTGTCGAAAAAGACCTTATCGTTCCTAACAGGTAATTTTAAATTTATATGGTAGCTCTTAGTCTTATATATTTCTTTTCTTTTGATTTTCGTGAGATATGAAGTTATATCTGTATTAATTTTAATTGCGAAATATTGCATTTGCATGCATTTTAGTTTGTCTACACTACTCCTGCAAACTTATGCAAGTAATATAGCATTTGAGTTATTTTTCTTGGAAACTTTGCAGGTTTTTTAATTTAAAATGAGTGTAATTATTTCTTTCAAGGTATTTTTTCTGCTACAAGAAACAATTTGAAAATATGTAAAATTTGAAACTAATTGTTTTATGCCCCTGTTTAAAATATAAAACCGTTCAATGCAGCAAAATTAATTCTAGACGAATAAAAAACCAAAAGGTATTTTTGTAATAATATATATTTAATTGATATTGTTATGTTGTTCAGAGATATTTTCGAATTGGAAGAAAGCACATACAACAAGCCAATCCCAGCACATATTTATCGTGTTGTTGTTCACCCAGTAATTACATTATCTCCAAATGATCGTGCTTATCAGGTACCATCATTTCATGGAGATTTTTCTATCAGAAATATTAGGATCTGAAATGCTAAACTTGATTTTAGTTTTATTAAAAAACTTTTCAAGATATCGGTGAGTTTTTGCCCTTACAATAAAAGTTTGAAGAGTTATAGTATTTCAGATAAAAAATGGCTAATTCAATCTATTATCCGTAAAGTGTTTTAGAAAATTCATTTATTTTTTATTTGATTTTATTTCGCTTTGCATCTCTCTTTTCTTTGACTGCAATAAAATTGCAGATTGGTTTTTTAGTTGAAATTGTCGGAGGATCGATTATCCGTAAGCGGTTTTGAAGGTTACAGTGTCGCTCGAGCTACTCATTCAGTATCTCATGGTACTTGGTATTTCGAAGTGGTTTTCACGGCACAGCCACCAGGTTCACATATAAGGATCGGTTGGAGTCAGGCTGTGGGTAAGCATTCCAAAATCTTTACTCATTATATATTAAATATTCCTTATTGAAAATAAAGTGCTCTAGTGATTGAAGGCCATATTTTTAGCACCGGTACAGGCATGTGTTGGATATACACAGTTATCTTATGCGTGGAGAAGTCATAAAGGCACAATATTTCATCAGGCAAAAGTAAGTGCTTCAGAATCGAATTTTTTGAATTTTGAAATCACTTGTATTAAATTTCAGGGTAAACACTATGCAGATGGTGGTTTCAAAGAAGGTGATGTTCTGGGTTGCTTAATATCGATGCCGCCTTGCCCGGCCGATAATGAATATGATTTTAGTTCTGTAGAAAATCTACCGTCTTCATCGACTTATTTGCCGCCTTCTTACAAAAATTTGCCTTTAATTAATTTCAAGCACAATTACTTTTACGAGGAGAAGGATGATGTAGCAACGGCACTGAAAAATTTAAAGCCGGCACTTGGAAGCTGGGTTGGTAATTTCATTGATTTGGGCTAAGTTACGAGAGATATTTAATTGTCACCTACGTCTATTTCGATTGCTGTTTAAATAAAATTCTTAAAGTTTAAAATGCTGAATTTTATCTTATACTTCAATACATCTTGCCAGTAGAATATATTTTTCCACCATAACTATAAAGTGAATTACAGACAGAATATTCCCTTTCAAAAGCAAATTTGTTAGATGCTGAAGATGTCATATTTTATTGAAAAGTTGAGATAATTGAAATTTTTATTTGTTATAACTTTGCAACAAATTTTTAGTTTTAGTTTCATAAAATTGAGAATTAGAAAGAATTTGCTTTAAATTTTTGAAAGAACAATTCTATAGATTGAATTCTTCCGGAATGGCAAGAGTTGTGGAATTGCTTTCAAGGATATCTATGCTGGTTTCTACTATCCTGCAGTATCGCTGTTTCAAGGTGCTACAGTTCGATGTAATTTTGGTCCATCATTTCGATATCCAGTGCCACCTGAAGCTCGTGGCATGTGTGAAAGAGTTGAAGAAATGTACATTGAACAGACATTATCAGATATTCTATACCTGGTTGAAAATGAAGATGAATTAGCTGAAGAGGCTGCCAAATGTGCTCGTAATCAGTGATTTTGATTTAATATGATTTTTATGATGTACTGCCGTTATGCGTCCTTTTTTGTGAAAGATTCAGATGTTTGTGTTTTTCTAAATATTGTAATTCCTCAAATAAAGCAGGTTTTTTATTTTGAGCATATCGAGGCTTATTTTTATTGCAGTTTTTTTGCAGTTATCGTATGATGTTTTTGATTAAATAAAGTAGAATATCGATATCAGATTATTATTTGATTGTTTTTCTTTTTGTGTTACAAAAAACACTGTCGATATAGCTAAGGATGGATAAGAAGTAAAAGTTTGAATTGGAAAGAAGATCGCTGAGCATAATGATCATATCTCTTTGATTCTCTGTATTATATTTATGTGGTAGTTTTGACTAAAAAATTATGGAAGATTTGAAATGAAGAATTTGATGAAAATTAAAACTTGGTCAAATTCAAGCATTATTTCATTCTTCCAGGTGATACTACAAAATGGATAACAGTAGTAGTGAACATGACGTTCACATAGCTGAAATGTCTGTTCTAAAGAAGTCATCTTCGATGCCAACGGATTCTGTCATAATCAAAGGTTATGATTTTAATGAAGGGATCAGTTACGATACTTTATTAGACTGCTATATGTATACTGGTTTTCAAGCATCACATTTTGCTCAGGCTGTACAGGTTAGTATTGAAATAAATGTTCACGATGAGAAATGAAAAATTATCAACACAATAATAATAAATTATATTTCTGCCATATCGGATGAATTCATATATATATATATCATATTTTGTTATATCGTATATTATCGTATTGATCTATAATATCATACTTTATTCGATACGAACATATATCTATTTATATGAATTATACAATTTATATACATTATATTACAGGTATCATTCAAAAAAAAATTTTTTTTCAAATCTTTTTTTTGAAAGGATGAAAATTTATAAAAACATAACTAATCTTATTATTAATAAAAAAACAAACCAAAACATAAATAGAATAATAAAAAGATACTATCTAGCAGTACCATTTAAACCCAAATAATCACGTGATAAAATTCCAAAAGGAAATCGTATATCACCTAATTAAGTCAAAAGACACAAGGAAGAATCTAGAAAAGTTCAAAAAAAAAAAAATAAACAAAGTCAATTCACTAAACAAAAATAAGCGAAAACTTTGCCTAAACATACGATAATTATAAAAAGAATGTTGTTCATTTTTCAGCAAATAAATGCAATGTTAGCAATGCGGGAAGAACAATTCGAAGGTATTCATACATTACCGTATCCGGAAGGAAAACAGAAAAGGGCATGTACAATATTTCTTGGTTATACCAGTAATCTAATCACATCAGGTGTTCGAGAAGTATGTTTTGATGCATTTTTTTTCTAAGAAAATTTAATTTATATCATAATTCAACATTATATACCTTTGAAAAGATTAGTTAAAATTAAAAAATTTTTTCGATTATAATAATAGATGAAAAACGCTTCTTTCTTGAATCTTGAACGTTTGCTTTCGATACTTTTCACAACGAGATCATTATATGATGAATAGGCTGATTCTTTATATTTGTGTTTGCATATCAGTCTGAGGCTTGACACATTAGTGATCCAAGGCTTGACACATTAGAATAATTAACTACTTTAGGTCGTATTTATTCTCACCAGTATGTTCAATCTAATTTTGTTTTTTTTTAAGAGTATTCGATACTTAGTTGAACATGATTTAGTGGATTGCATTGTAACGAGTGCTGGTGGTGTTGAGGAAGATTTGATCAAATGTCTGGCACCATCATATTTGGGTGCATTTGATCTTGATGGGAAAACTTTACGTCATAATGGATTTAATAGGTATTTAGGCTTACTTTATTTTGAATAATTTTGTGATAACTTTTAGCTTTCTCTTGCACTTTTGTCAGTGAATCTTCTTCTGTTTTTCAAACATGATTTATTAAATAGTAAAATAAATTATTGAGATTTTGAAATATTCTTTTTTAATAAAGTTTTCTTTGAATACTGAAAAGAAAATAGTTGTGTATAAGCTTGTTTTAATATAATTCTGCAAAAATAATAACTCTTCTTAATGCTCACGATGATTTCAGAGCCGGCAATATTATCATACCGAATAACAATTACTGTCTATTTGAGGATTGGCTAATGCCTATCCTGGATGATTGTGAATTGGAGCAGAAAAATAATAACTTCTCATGGACTCCATCAAAACTTATCGATAGATTGGGTGCCCAAATCAACGACAAACAGTCAATTTGCTATTGGGCTCATCGGAATCGCATCCCTATTTTTAGCCCTGCATTAACTGATGGTTCAATTGGCGATATGTTGTATTTTCATTCATTCAGAAATGGTGGAATAAAGTTAGACATTGTAGAGGTTTGTTCAATTTTCAGTGTATGATTTTTTTTTCATTGTCTTTTTTACGATTCGTAAATTTAAAAAAATTTCCAGAAAGGGCATATTTTTTTGAGTTATTAGTATATTTCTTAACTAGCTGCATTAACTGATGGTTCAATTGGCGATTAGGCTTACTTTGTTTTGAATAATTTTGTGATAACTTTTAGCTTTCTCTTGCACTTCTTAACTAGCTGCATCTCTTTTTGTGTTTCCTATCCATCATTTAAAATTCATCAGTTTTTTTCGTATGGTAGTCGTTGATCCAATTCTTATTCAATCAATAGATTTTCTATAGTGATACTCACTTATATTCTCATGATTGAATTTGATAGTAGAACTATTAAAGTGATGTTGAGTGGAAAAGAAAATGAGTTGGAGAACTTGTTGTATAAATAAGCAAATTATACCAATTATATATTTATTATTTAATTTTTATCAGTAATATAGGAAAATAGGTTTCAAGAGGAAGGAAAATATCCATGGAGACGAATTGAATAACATATTCAGCATACGCTGAAACTGCTTTATTTTACTTAATGAAAATTTCAGTAATTAAGCTATTTGTGGTGTATCTATTTATCTTTTGGAGTATCCAACTTTTCAAATATTATTTCAATATCACAAAAAGAGTATCTAAGCATGAAAATGCTAACATTAAATACCTCTAATAATGGAGATATTTAATAAATAAAGGATAATAATGAGACGATTATTTTTACGATCAGGATTTGCGACATATCAACACAATGGCTATACGATCAAATCGCACCGGCGCAATAATTCTTGGCGGTGGAGTTATGAAACATCATATAAATAATGCTAATCTTATGCGAAATGGTTCTGATTATACTGTATATGTGAATACTGGCCAGGTTTTTTGAATTTTTTGGATTTTATTCTAATATTCCCAATTAAATTTTCAAAAATTTCATATCAAATTCTTTCTGTATATATGATCGACAAAGTTTTCAGGTTTGATTTTATTTAATTTGTTTTTCTAATTTAATTTTGAAATTTGCTTCACTAAATTTACTAATTTTCTATGTAGGAATTTGATGGCAGTGATTCGGGTGCTCGCCCGGATGAAGCTGTAAGTTGGGGAAAAATCAAAAGTGAATGTAAACCGGTGAAGATATATGCTGATGCGACACTTGTTTTTCCGTTACTGGTGGCGAAGACATTCGCTCGCTATGTTCAAAAAAAGCAATCGGAACTGCAGAAAATATGAATTATCATTTGGTTAGACTGAATTTTCACTCGGATTCCATTATTGTTTTTGCACATGACATGTTTTATTTCAACTGTTTATTTCACGTAAATATTCAATTTATTTATCATAAATATTAAATAGTTTTCCGAATTATTTTTGATGGATCAATTTAATTATATTTACCTGAAAACTACAGTAGCTTGCATGCTTTATAATATTTCTTTAGTTTCTAACTTTTCTAGGTTGTATGTAAAAATTGATTTTTTTAAGATTAAACAATTATTTTTTGTCTTTTATTGTTGTTTGCTACATATTATAATTAGCTTTTTTATCTTAAAATACATTTTATTTTATATTTTTCTGTAATATCTCCTCTTTTCACTCAGGCCCTTCTTTATGTTATTCCTTTCTCCTTCATTATTATCTTTCATATTTTATTTTTATTTTTAAAAAATTTAGACCAAAACTATCATTTATTGATCGAAGAAAAAATGATCTTTTCCTTTCTTCCTAATTCGAAAACTCAGTAAATTTCGTTTACTTTGACAAGATATGAAAAAGAAAACCTAGAGATTTTGTACTATATGATTTCATTGAAACTTTTATAGCAAGTATTTAGAATAGAAGTATTAAGAAATTTTTTTTTCCAGTATGAAAAACGACATATGAAATGACGACTATGTTTGTGCGGAATCGGACAAAAAAGATAAGTAATTTAGAATTGCACTAGAAGTCATTTTTTAAATCATTCAGTCATTTTGGATTAATTATTTCTTTCTTTCTTTGAAAACTTTCTTTTGAATTTTTGATAAATGAATGATATTGATTTTGATAAATGAATGAAAGTCTAAAAGATAATAAAATAGCAAATTAATCATGAACCTTATTCTTTGGCATAAAATTTCAGTTGAAGTTTTCAAATCAATTTGAAGCTGAGAATAGATCAAGGGAACTGAACTTCAAATTATGATATGCTACCTGATACACTGGTTTATTAAATTCTAAAAGAAAAACGAATTTAAAATTTGATAAACTAATGAAGTAGAAAATTTTGAATGTTATCTGAATTAAAAACCTTCCTCATGTAAAGAATTTTTTTCAAATCAGAATAATAGTCCAATAACATATCATAATCATGAATTGTGAACTTCACATACTTATTAATAATAATTATCATTCGACTGCTTGCTTTTGCCAACACTGAAGCTCTTTTGATAACTACTATTTTTTTTTTGTTGACGTCCTAATACGTTCTTTCTCTCCCCTCTCTTTTAAAGTTGATAAAAGTAAGTTTTATCCATTTGAGATAGAAAGTATCTCTTTATTAAAATAGTTATCTTCATTATTTCAGACATATGATATAATAAGTTATTGAATTTGTCAATCTTTTAATAAATTCTTCAGGTTTTTTTTTTTGCGTATCTTTCTGTTGTTAATACCTGTTAATACTTTATCGAGAAATTACTTGGATTTTATTTTAAATGTTTTTTTTATTATTAAATTATGTTGCTATTATAACTGTTGATGTTTTTGAAATTTTGTTATTTAAATAAAAATTATGTTAAAATCTTCGGAATGGTAAATAAATGAAAACGATATTCCGAAACTTTAAAATATTCCGCAAATGGTTATAGGATAGAGATTAATAATGATCGCTCGTGATAAATCTAAATACGGCTAGCATTAATATAATCAATTTTATGCAAGAAAAGAGGATGATAAAAGATAATACTATTTGGAAGAAGTTGAGCCTAATTATGGGACATATAAAAATAAATGATTAAAAATAATTGATAATAAGAGACATATAAAAATAAATGATTAAAAATAATTGATGATAAGAAAATTATCATCGGTAAATTATCCTATAAGCTTTATAGCCATAAAATTGATTCTAGCAAAAAAAAAGAGACGATAAGTTTCGAACAATTAACAAATTTTTTCTCATTTTTAAACCATTAAACATGCATAATCAATCTATCATCATTTAAACATCTCATTTTGGTCTTACTGAAAATGTCAGATATCTCCCGAATATTTGATAATTATTCCAACAAAAGATTTTTTGCTAAATTTTTTAAGAATGATTAAAATTTCAAAAATACATTAAGAAGTTTTATTGGGAAAAATCATTGCTAATCTCTCCTACATTCATTTTCAGAGTCATTTTGGATTTTTGAGAAATTTTTTTCCATCTCTTCAAAATTCTGTCTATGATTGATGATATCAGTAAACTAAGGCAAACAAAATTATTATGAAAAAAGTAACACTTTCTCTTCTCCATCATTTAGAATGTTATTTTTAAAAATTTATAAAAACTAATATTGTCCAGTTTTATTTATTGACATTTACGAATGCTAATATTTGTCCAGTTTTATTTATTGACATTTACAAAAACTAATATTGTCCAGTTTTACAACCTATTATTATTATGGTAGCTTTTTATTCTATTGATTTTCGTACTCTTCGACTTATAATAGGTTTCTTTTTTAATTTATTTATTCATTTTAAAATTTTTTAAATTCTAATATGATATAAGTTTTGCTTGTTTAGATAATCATCGTACTGAAAAATAACTATTCATTGTGTTTGGGTATATAAGTGTATGTTTTTTTTTTTTTTTTTTTTGATTCAGGTAAATGTAAAATTATTTTTTGTAATATTCGTAGTAAATATTTAATCATATATTGAAATATGATTAAATTTTACCTTTCTTTATATAAATTTATTTAATTTTTTTCTATACGATATATAGCATACTTTTTTTTTTGTGAAAAATTTTTAATTGGCAATTAAATTTATTCAATTTTCTAATTTTTATTTACCAAATGAGTCATATTTTCATCATTGTGATGAAACATTTTTTTTTACAATCAACGAAGATCGCCATAATGTTTGACATCTTATTGTAAATTGTTAAAAGAAAAAATAAGTAAAATCTTTTCATTTTTTTACGAAGACAAATGAATCATACAAAAAAATTTATGGTAATCAGAAAAATTGAATTTCTTTTTTTTTTTTTGACAATACGGGATGCATTTGAACAAATTTGAAAGTTAAAATTTTAATTATCAAATAATCATGAAAGAGTAATCAGTAATTAAATTATGATCAAATATCATAATCAATAATTAAATACAATAATAAAATAAAGTATATTAGCAGATGAAATAGTTAAAGAAATATGTTTTAAATAATCAATTCAAGATTAAATAATTTTAAATCAAACGAAGCTTTACTAAATTTCATCATTATCAGTTTTTTTTTTTCATAATTATCATCTATACAACAAAAATTTATAATTTATTTATCAGTCAGAAATATATATCTGCAATATTTTAACATTTTCTTGATGATCAAATCTTTCGGATATGGAAAAAAGAAAAGCAAATGAGAAACAGGACAAATGATGCTCGAAGTTTTACTATGAAAAAAAAAGAACTTCGTGAAGAGATGAAAATTTTTAAAACTTTAGAGCTACTCATTTCTTTTTTTAACAACTTTTTTTTAATTCAAACTTCCAGTTAATCGAAAATGACATTATTAAGAATTACAAATATTTTTGTATAATTGAATAAAGCAACAGTTAAAATAATGATTCATATTTAAGTATATATGAAGTATTTAAGTATATATGAACTTTATCACAAAATAAATATTTAAGTATATATAAAGTTTATCACAAAAAAAACGAACATTTAATAAATACTCAAATACTCCAAATGCAATAAGAATTTTGGAAAAGTTATGAAATCTTTTCTAAAAAAACAACTAGTATTCAAATCATTCAAATAAGCAAATGAAAAATTTCTTTTCATTTTTCTCTATACCAATAAATGTTATTTATCATGATTTTAAGATATCAAACGAACAGAAGGAATGAATCATAGAACGATCATTTCGAGAATATTAGTTTTTTTCTTTTTTTTTTTTGGTTGCAAACTTTAGCAAAACAAGCAACAGCCGAAGTGCTAGCAATAGTAGCTGTGTAAATACGATAAAAAAGAAGGTTCGTAAATTTTTAAAGTTTCAATAAAATCAGAAGCTATTTAACAAATATTCCAAGTATCATCAAATTTCGTATAATGTAGGTTGTAGATGAAGAAAGTTTTTATAATTTTCAATTTATCATTTTATTTTTCCTAACACTTCTTCACTTGTTTGTAAGCTTAAACTATTCTCGAAATATATTCCTTCTAACAGCAACTAATCATTAATAAATCCATCATAGATATTACATACACATACTCACATACACATACATACACACACAGAAATTGAACAGTAGATATTTTTTATTTTTCTTCTATCGATTCTCGAAGAAACATTTATCAAAGTGACAACAACAAGTTATTCAATTTTTCATCTATCAGTTTTGATAACAACAAAATGATGCCACATAAGGTCACCATGAAACGAATTTTTAACGAAAAGGTAATTTTATTTTAAACTCGAATAATTTTTTTATTATATTATTTTTGTGATTTTTATTTTTTGCTTTTTAAATTCAATATTAAACAATCATTGGTAGTGCTAAGTGACAATTATCACTCTATTCATCCATGCTCAAAATTTTTTGTTGCTATAGCATTATCAATTAATCTTAACTGATGAAGTGCTTTTTTCAAACTAAACATATTTAGTAATTTATTGAAATTGATTCTACTGTTACTGATAATTTAATTCAACAATTATTCATTTATATTATCTATTTTAGTTATATTTCAATTCATAAAATGTATATATTTTATTTAAGCAAGGAAAATATTTATTCTTTGAAATGAACTTTGCAATTTTTCTAAATTCGTTCTTTCGTCATAATTTATAATTTTTTTTTTTTTGAATTTTTTACATATCTGTACATTTCTTGTTTACAATTATCTTTACCATTTGTTAATTTTTATTTCTCACAATAATTGAACTAACTCATTTATATCATATTAAATCATTTTCTAATCTTATCGATAGATTTATCAGTGTATTAGAGAATAGATGTGATTTTTTAAGCAATAAAAAAATCAAATTTTTGCATTTGCTATCCTATATATAAGTTCTTTTTTAAAACAATACAACTGTTTAAAAGAAGTCGTCATAAATTTAAAATAATAACTTGCATCAGAATATTTGAAATAATTGCTTTATCAGTCTTTTCATATCAATTATTTATCTTGACTAAATATTCTTTTTTTTTAAATTAATCAAATCCTTTAAAGAGATTTTTTTCGATTTTAATGATAAGATGGTATCATTTTTTAGTGATAAAAACATGTATGAAACATATGATACTGATATGCTTGTAAATATTTCTTTAGGACTTAAAATATGCATATATTCCGATCAATGTAAATGATGAACCAAAGTTAACCAGTTATACTGGACGATACAAGAAGGTAAGTATTAACTGAAATGAATTTATTAATTATTTCATCTAATAAATCATATTAAAATCATATCGATTAATTTTTAATTTCTTATTTTATATTCACGATGATAATTAATGACGAATAATTAATACTCTATACTTAAATTAAATTCACCTTAATCAATTGTTCATTTAATGTACAAGAATTATTAATTATTTCATGTAATGGATAATGTTAAAATTACATTAATTAATTTTTAATTTCCTATTCCACATTAATTATAGCTGAATTTTCACGATGATAATTAATGACGAATAATTATTGCTCTATACTTAAATTAAGTTTTTCATTTAATATACAAACAAAATGATGTATTATATATTTCATGGAATAAATATGAAAAGAAAAATTTCAATTTTAAAAATATTTCAAAAAGCATATATTGAAAAAATATAATACGAAAATTTGAGAATATTATGATTTGAAAGAAAATAAATAACTTTGCTATTCATTTTGATATTATAATTTTCAAGAAAATTTTCAGAATGAAAATCGTTCCAGACATAACTCAAATGAAAGTCAAGCAACAATTTCACATATTGCAAATAATGATAAAATCGATCGTCCTAATCTAAATTCTAGAAAGTAATTATTTTAATTAATTAAGCAATAAATGCATGGAACATTTTTTCTTTCTTATCAGCTTTCATTTTTCCTTTTTTATCAAATCCAGAATTTTAACAGGTAAGTATTTTATCAATGAAGCAACTATCATAGTTTTTTTCCAAATCTCAAACGAATAAAAAGGTATTCTGATAGGGAAAAGAAAATGAATGAAAAAATAATATCACTTTGATATCTGCCATCATGAAATCTAATAATTCTCGATAAGCATCAGATCAACCATAATAATCGGAATAAATTAACTTTAGCGAACGAAATAAAAACAACATTTTTGATATTCAAAATTAGTGAATCATATGTGATTGTAATGCAGTTACCTGTTATAGCAGATAGAAACATATTAAAAATGAGTAATTGAAGAAATACTTAAAAACAAGAAATGATAAATTATCATTCAAATGATTAATCAAATTTTTCCAAAAAGAATGAGGAAAAATTTTACAATTTTGAATAGGACAAGAAAAAAGAAGTGTAAAAAATAGTTGACTTATTATATAATTAATTTTAGAAAAACGAATTTCTTGTTTTCATAAAAAAAGAAATAGTCTAAAAATATAAAGTTTCATAGTAAATTTTTACAGTTAATTAGCAATTTTGATATTTAATTATAAATGTTTAATTATATTATAAATAAAATGATAAATATTACTGATATTAATTACATGAGACTTTTTTTTTATTTCTTCTCAAAAATAAGCAATAATGATGAAATGATCGAATATATTGATTTGGAAGTTTCCCTTAATTTATTAATCAACGAAAAGAAAAAAAAGTTAGCAAATATTCACACTTAGCAAAAAAAATAATGAAACTAACGTGAATTACATGTTTAACTGATTGCTGATAATCAATGCAATCACGTGTAAGTAAATTTATACACACCCGTAAAATATACGGGTGTAGACATCTTGTTCAATGATCATAGAATATATTAATAAGAAATCATTTCTACTGTTAATTAGAAAAATTACCATATTTACATTTTTGAATTTTTAAGAAATAACCATAAAAATGATGAATTTCAAAAATTTGGCACATGGATCTTATTATCGTAATCATCAAGATCCATATTTACAGAAACTGTCAGTGATTAATGATTCTTTTACTTTGATAATATTCAAAGATATCTTCTGATGGTTTAAGTAATAGGTTAAATTATTTTTTGTATTAAATCAAAGTTACTGATTTTTTTCTGAAACTTAAAATTTGAAACCATATATTATCGATTTTTCAAAATTTCAAACCTGAATAGAATATGCGAATATTTAAACACAGTAAATATAGTTATGTCCAAGCGAAGTATAATGATGCAAGTGATGATAATAATGAATGATATTTGTGATATTGATAAAGATGATTGCAATATTTAGAATTTTTCAAAGGTGGCATCATTTTTTTGCGAAATTTCGATGATGTAACAACTTAACATTGACAGTTACGGTAAAATTAACCGTATAATGAATGGCAGTTACGGTATTAACCGTATAATGAACTAAAAATTAATAAAAATAGCTTAATTCCATATGTGCAGATACATATATTGAATAATAATTAACTGATAAAGCAAAGGTGAATAGTTTTGATTATTTGTTGAAGGATTTTATAAATACCTCGTAATAAAGACAATTTTTTTTTATAAAGACAATTTTTTTTTAATTTCGAAATGTTATTGGTTAGTCTAATTTACATTTCCTTGATTTCCAGCTTGAATAATCTATAAGTTCTAAAATAATTCATTTAACGATAGATGGTAGCATTGATAAATAAGATGGAATGTTAGATGATATTTAAATACTTATTATGCTAGCGATGATTTAGATTTTCAAATTTTATAAACTATTTACAGTATATTAATAAACGCCATATTTATCCATTCAATTATTCCTTCATTTTTTTATCTATTGAAGCTTGATTGATAAGATTAACTGTTGTTATCAATCTCTTTCCATCACTCGCCTTCTATTTTTCTCTCGAAACACTGACTAACATAATTTTCATCATCATCATCATCATCAACAAATGAATAAACATCTGGCAAAAAGAAAAAAAAAATCTGGATTGAATTAATATCTTTTAATTTTCTTTTTTTTCAGTATTCAAATTCAAAATTCACATTATATTTTCTCCTAAATGATTCATCATATAAACAAATTTTTATCGAGATGAGAATAAATGAAATAAAAAGATCCGTATTTTGAATTAAATTTGAAAAAAATACATAAATTAAAGTAGCCGATCAACCGCCCCCTCTTACTATATTTATACTAGTTTTTTTCTAACAGGATATATGTTGAATGGAGAAGACGATAACAGATCTCTATCATTGTATCACATATATAAATGAAAATAAGTTGTAAAAATGTTAACAAACATTTTATCCCATTATTACTGTAACAATGCGAACAACCATCACTGCTACTATTACTGTAAAAATAAAGCGGCCATCTTTGCTACTACTGTAATTATCATTGCTAAAGCACTGCTAATACTTCCTAGCTAGCATTGTCATTATTATCATTTTACAAAAAATTATTAGTATCATCGCTATTATGTTTATCGTTATTTCCTATACATTTTATTTTTCTTTATAATCCAAAAAAAGAAATTTAGATTTCTTAATTAGCTTTTCTATAGTTAGATTACAAATGATCATTTTTTTTTAAGAGAAATGAGAATAAATTAGATTTATTATTAAGTAAAATTAATCTAAACAATTTGTGCATGTTTTAAAGTGAGGTAGTTGTTTTATATATGATAAGATACGATGTGATGATGATAACTATGATAAGTTAACGATGTGACATATGAAATAAGAAACAGCTAATTATTCAAATGTTACATGCTCATTTCATTATTATTAAATCCTTATCTGAAATAGGTAAATTGGAATATTATAATGTGGTGCAATCATCTCAATGAGACAAATTATATCTAGGCATTTATTATTATCTTCGATAATCTTAATCATTCGAATAGGCATAAGCAACTTTCATCATCTATAATCTCGAATAATTCCAATATGCAAGCCATTGATAATAAAAGTTGCAAAATAGAAACTTTTTCGTAAGTTTTAAAGTTTTTTATTATATTAATTTTTTAAAGTTTTTTTTGTAAATTTTGAAAATTTGAGATTATTTGACATTTTCAGTTGGACAACAATATCACGAGGATGGGATGTTTTTCGTTTATTGCCACCACCACCGGATAATTTGAATCGAGGTAGATGGAAAAAATTATTTGAGATTTGTTATAAAATTGAGATTGTTCGATTTAGATCATTTTTATTTATCTGGATACTTGTCCGGATAATATTTGCATCGAGAAAACACTTATATGATCAAGGTGGTAATGAGAAATGATAAACTGAATCATATAATTATTAAAGTTTAGTAAATAATTATTTCAAAAGTTTTGTTTAATTAATTGGTAATTAGATTTTAATCGTTTACTTTAAAATCATAATCTATCATTTACGAGATGGAAAATTAATTGGCAATTGGCAATAATTATCATTTGAAAAGAAATGAAATTTTTGAAATTTATATTGAACTCGTCACTGCATAGTCAATCGAAGAATGAATATATTTAGTTTCTTTCCAAATAAATTTAATTTAATTTATCATATTTTGTTTTAATTTCCGAGACATTTCATTATTGTTGGAATTTCGTTGAAATTTGCTTTTTCTTCATTAGGAAAAAAAGTTTTGAAATGATGATATTGATTGATGGATCAAAAGCAAACATAGGCTTAAAATCTAAATGATGAAAAATCAAAAAAAAAATTGTATTTAATTATTTTTTGTAGAATGGAAGATTAAAATTTAATTAATTATCAATTTGAATTGTAAATAATTTTAGTGCTGAAAAAAATGTAGTCTTGAAATTATTTGTGATGTTACGTAATCACGTGAAAAAAAGAATTTTAATCAAGTTAATTGAATATTCTTTAACTGAGTTCATCTCTCATTCGATAATATTTCACTTAAAAAAAAATAATATTAAATAAACTAGTCAAATTTAGTTTACTGGATTGTCAAAAATACTACAGTTGTTTGCAACATTTAAATTATTCCACGATAACTTTTATTATGAAAAAAATAAAAATTAATTCTATGATTATTTTAATTCAAAACAATTTTTGCTCGAATCGAATTGTAAAACTTAGTATCAGAATTATTAGTTTTTTATTGCATATTTAACTAATAGTTTGATATAATTGTAAAACTTTTAACAGCTTAATTATTTATTTTATAATTTTCAGGCTTTTGGTACGATGTAAGCTTACAAGTATTAAAAATAACCTGTTTTTGCGTTCTCTTCGTTCTAACACTTTCAAGTGCAATCGTTGCAAAAACAATGTTTTTACTGATAACATCAGCAGTTGGTAATGTTAAGATGAATCTGACCATTTGTAACAACAAAATTCCTGGTATCTTAAATTTTATTTTATCAGAAAAAAATCATTAATAGATCACTACTATCAGTGCTACAAATTTGTCGCATTATTCAAGGAAATGATTTTTAACGCATTTGTGATATTAGTGATCGTTAATATATGTTATAGTCTATCTTTTCCTATATCACTGTGAAAGAATTTTCAATCAGTAATAAAATGTTTCACTTGAAATAATCACAAATAGATTTAAAAAGAACAAATCATATATTATCTTTTGTTTGGAATCATTCAATTATTATTGATGCTTAAAGAAAGACTTGAATAAAAATGATGTTTATAGCCATGATACTGTTAGAAAATAACAGGATTGGATTATAGTATCACTATCCATACTAATAAATATGTAAAAAATTTTTCTTCTAGTTATCATTATCGATGATTTATGGATAAGCAAAAAGTGAATGATAATAAAATGTAGTGCATTTCATTAATATCAATTTAACAGGAAATAAGTGATGCTGTTAAGGATGATAAAGTAATCAAAGTGAAGGGAATTGAAATATAGACAATATCTTTTTTATACTATCATTATATTATGTGACGCAAAATGATAATTATTGATTTGACTTATTATCACTTTCATATATTCATTTCTTCTCAATATTTTCATTTAAAAATTAATTAAATATTTCAAAACATTCCGAATAATTTATGGCTATATTTTATATATAAAAATAAAATTTCAAAATTAGCTGAGAAAAGTGAATTCCCATTTCAATATCTATTAAATAATATGTTAAAATAACGATTAATTATATTTTTTAAAACTTTTTCCTGCAGATGTCTTTAATTAATTTCTGCCAATTATTATCTAATATTAGGAAATGGATTATTTATGATTAATATCTAATTGTTTGTATTTAATATCTAAAAACTGAAATATTAATATTCAAGATATCTAGAAAGTGAATCATATGTGATTAAGTATCTAAAGAATAAATCACTTTTGATCTGATATTCAGAAAAGATTACTGGCTAAACTTAGTAAATAATACTTCTTTAGTAGGTAGAATTTTTGAAATAGTTAGAATTATCAAAATTTAAGCTATTATTATTGCGGATTTACCAAAATTTATGCCATCATTATTGATGAAATAAATTTCTAATATGAAATTTGATTATCCAAAAAAACAAATAATGAAAAATGTTCTAATATTTGATGAATTTTTTTTAAAAAAATTTTAGAAAGTCCTACTAATCAAGTTGAATTGTTACCAATGCATGTTGTAAAATGGATATGGTCCATATATATTTCGTTATGTATCCCGGAATTGCAATGCTTTATCGGTTGCATTCATCGAGTTTCTTCCGGAATGCCCAAAAACCAACATTTATACAATTTTTTACCGTAAGAATTTTCGATGATCCAATTTTTAATGTAGGAAAATGAAATTATTATCGATAAATTTTGGTAAATAAAAATAAACAATTTGTTTTTTTTTTCGTTTTTCCAACAAATTTCATTTTTACATTCGTCTGATTTCATCGAGAATTTAATTATAATTTAAATGAAAATAGTAATATTATCAAATGTATCACTTCTTGTAAATTTTGCCTGCAACTTTTATCTTATTATCAAACATATCATTTCTTGCAACTTTTACCATCTACAATTATTAATTTTTTTGTTCATATGAATTTCATTATACCATTTATTTATCTATAACCATTATATCTATAGGTTTTTGTCGTGGAAACTTTAAATGCTATTGGTGTTGGTATATTGTTTTTAGAATATTGCCTAATTTGGATGCCATTACTGGTTAGTTTGTTGCAGTAATATTTTATTATCATTTAAAATGAAATGTTGGAAAATGTGAAAAATTTATTTTTTTAATTTAATTCAAAAAATGGGTGAAAAAGTTACGGAGAATTTAGTAAAATTTTATTTATTCAAATTATGTTGTGGAGAAAAAAGATGCTCGGAGATTTTTATTTTGTAAGTTCAGCAAAAATAAAATAGAGTCTCGCATATGTTGTCCACTCGATTGAAGGGAGAGAATTTTTTATTAGAATGCATTTTTGTATTTTAATCACGGGCATATTTACGAATTTGGTTAGCACAAAAAAAATATTTAGTATGCGGGTTTACATTCAAATTTTAACAAGTGTTAAACTATAGAAATTCAACTACAGCATATAAATTGTAACAAAGGAAAATTGAAACATTAACGTGGGAATTTCCCCTTATCGGAAGATAGTGTAGGAATTTATTCCCTTTGTTTAAAAAAAGAGATATGAATAGGATTAGATAACAATAAAGGATAAAGCATGAGAAAATGAATGTATAAAACACAATTTTGGTCAAATGATTTATAATACTGCTAACATAATTTACCATTTGATTTGGGTAAATTAAACAATTGTTGCACAATGCCATAAAAGTTGATCAAATGATGCATACATTGATTCATTCTAACGTTTTTTTTTTTTTTTTTATTCATTTTAAATAATAGGTAGTATCATTGGGCTGTGTGGGTCATTTCAAATAAATATAAATTGAAAGATTTAATTTAATTTATATAAAAAAACTTATTGTATGACATAAAAATGAAAACATATTGCTTTATGATAAATCACTTTATGATGCTATTATTGAAATTTATCACTTAATATAATTATTTTTATTTTATTTGTTTTATTAATTTTATTTATTTACAGGAGCAATGCTCACGAATTTTGTTTGTTTTGTGCCAAGTATTTTATTATTACTAAGTCGTCGGCCAAATCGTTTAGCTATATTATTTATAGTTGCTGATATTCTTTGCATAATTGTACAAATTATCGCATTTTGGTTATTAGCGGTGGGAATTGTTATTTTTTTCATATAATATTTAAATTTATAAAAGTCTGAATTTTAATCTTTAATTCAAAATTTAATATAAAATTTGTTAAACTTTTATGAAATTTGTTACTAACAATTATCAAAAATGTTGTTAAGCCAAAATTGTTACTGTAAACATCTCATTTTCCTTTTTAAATATACATAATTTCTAATTAAGAATAGTTTATATAATGATAAATGTTAACCAAATCAATTATTAATTAATTTAAAAATATTTCAATCCTATAAAATGGGCAACTGGATTATTATCATAATTGTTGTTTACCTTTTAATCACGAATGATAATTTCAAATTTGATTTTATTTTGTGCTAAGTTATTCGTTCCAAACTTATCATATTTCAACTCAAGCAATTTTTTTTTCTTCTCCATAAGATTAATAAATTCGAACTATTTTATTTTTATTAAATCATTTTTGTTATTAAGTTAAAATTTTTTTTTATTTTTAACAGATAGGAAGAAAGATATTTTGATTTTTATAATAGTTTTGAAATTAGCTCTCATTTTTAAAATAATCTAAATGTTAATACTATTTTAGCTTCATTATTATTTTACTAAATTTTATCAAATTCTATTTAACAACATGTAATGTTTATCATTGCAATGATTATCATACATTGTTTATGACGCAAACATTACCATTAAAAAAAAGAATATAGTTTTCTTAAAAATTAGCGAAATATTAGAGATAAGCTATCAATTAATTAATTAATCGCTTAATGTTATAGAATTTAAATGTATCACTACGAAAATTTGCATTTATTTTGCCATCTTGTTTGATCCTAATATCACTGGGTTGGTGGCAAAATTTTGTTCATATTGAAAGTGCCTTAATACCAATTCGAGCACTTGCACAATTTGCTGTACAATTAAATGAACGACGATCAAAAACTTATGCTTTTATCTCGATTTGGAAATGTATTATTTATTACTTATGATATTCCTAGTATCTATCGATAAGTAAGTCAACTTTTTACTTAATTTTTTAGTAACTTTTTAAACCATTTTCATACTTTTGGTACCAAAACTTTTGGATACTTTTAGATTTGATACAATCTTTTCTATTTATCGAATCTACTTGTGTACATTTTTTCTTAAGTGTACATTTACTTATGATTTCCTAGTATCTATTTACTTATGATATTACTAGTATCTATCGATAAGTAAGTCAATTTTTAATTTAATTTTTCATACGATGATTAAATTAAATTTAATTTAATTTTCATACGATGATTATAGAATTGGAAATTGATGAGTATTTAGTTTTGATTGCTTATATGATGATCGCTTACTTATATGATGATTAGTTATTTATAAGTTACATGAAATGAATTTGTTCTTGACAATTTCCTTTCTGATCGTGATAAAACCTGCAAGTGGATGATTTTTCACATCAATACCCATAGATTTCTTCAAATTTCTTATTTTAAGCACTTGGAATGAGAATTTCAAACTTTTGTAATTAAATTCTTCGTTTAATTCAAAGTCATCTAATCAAATTTACCTTTTGATTTGGGTTTAATCATCAAATAATATGCTTTCTTAGTTTGCTTAAAGCTTGTAAAAAAAAACCTCTGAACTTTAATATTATTCGATTACATACTTTCTCTCCCTCTCTTTCTATATCTCTCCCCATGCATCTATTTCTGTTCATTCGATATTTTAAATGTTAAATTTTCATTAAAATTTTTGAAATAAATCTGAAATTAAAAGAATACTTCAGCATAACATCAAAGGATCTCCTTGAAAATGATCCGTTTGGAGAAAAATCATTAACAATAACTGCTCGACATTTAAATCAAACTCAAATTAATAAACTCTATGATCGTATAAAAATGGAAATTGCTAATAATAATGGTAAGTTTAACTACTGTAAATCAGATTTTCTCCCTTCAATAAATTGCATTTGATTATTACGGTAAAAATTCAAATGTTTGTACACAAAAAGTCATGATTTGATGAGATAATTCGAATTCTAGAATTCTTCTAATATATAAGCGAATTTGTTTGATTTCGTAGAATTATAGTAAATAAAAAATTCGAATATAGAAGATTATTATGTCAAATATATTATGTTTTTTTTTTTTTCGAACTCTAACTTGTTCCAAAAATTCTAATCGATAGTCATATCATTTGACATTGATTTTTTCATCCTCTTTCTTCCATTCTTTTCGAAAATTAATTACAGTATTTAATCAATTACTGTAATGTAAAGTATAATCATATCGATATTTGTCACTTCAGAAAACGATAAAATTCAAACTCTAAATGATTTGAATTTTGTGGGTATGCGAGTTGCAAAACCATTTCTTGTGTTGAAAAATCATGACAATGATAATTTGATCGATGAATGGAACAGCAATCATAATTCTCGATTCTTTTCGGATCAAAGTCAATCGATGCATCAAAAATCATCCTTATCACCTATATTATTATCAGAAACAAAATTTGTTCAGAGAATTGGCAAACCAAATGATAAGAATAAAATAATTCATTCGGCAGCAGTTGAATCCAATGAATCGCTTAAGAATTCTGTCGATAAAGAATCTGAAAAATTTTCTAGAAATCGAAAAAAGCGAACAATAGATGATGATGAGTATAAAATACCACCGAATATTTACAATGTATGCATAATTAAAAATTTAAATCAATTTTGATATTTTCTTATGAACTACAATGCATTGGTTATTAAATGTAAATTAAACTAAATTTTATTAAGGTACCTTGAACATTAAATGTAAATTAAACTAAATTTTATTAAACCTTGATTATTAAAGTGTAAATTAAACTAAATTTATTAAAGGTTTATTATGGTACCTTATTAAGGAAATTTATGCATGAAAGATTTAATTGTTTGATAAAAAGATGATAAATTAAATTGAAATTATTTAATGATTGAGATTTTCGTTTAAAACATAAATATAGATACGGATTTTTTTTATCTTTTAATTAAGTTATTATCAGAAAACATATTGCTCAGTAATCAGTAGCAAAGAATTTATTCTACTGTAGAATCAAAAATTATCCAGAATTTTTTTTCTAGATATACAGCGATTATGTAGAACTGAATCAGTATACAACTTCATACGATGCTGTTTGGATTGTAGTCGTTCAAGCTATTGCTGTTATGCTCACCTATTACACTTCTAAATTTGCTTGTAAGGTAAAACTTTTTCTTTTTTCATTCTCTTCGGAATTTAAATTATCGATTTTTTTAACCAGTAAGAGAAGATAATTCATTGAAATTGAATTAGGATTATCAAAAAATTTTAAATTTTAAGGATGACTAAGGATGAATTTTTTTTGTGAGTTTTACAGAACTAAATTGCAGTTATTTTTTATGATTCAATGATACATTATATCAGAAAAGGAATTTCAATTAAAGAATTAATGGTTAATCAGTGCAGATTGATTTAAGATTTTAATTTAATCAGTGATAGAAGTTATCAGATAAATATTTTTATTTAGCAAATTTAATTTTATTCAATTTATCGATAAATTTCAGGTAATGCTACAACGAACATGTTTTGCACTACCGGTAATGCTTAGTGTTCCGGCAACTGTCATTTTATTATTTACAATATGTAAAAAACGACAGACCGATGCTTGTCATTCAACCAATTTTCTTCCAAAAGTAATTTTCCGGAAAATGTGCTCCTTACAAAAGAGCTGCAATTTTATTATTTTTTTAGAAAAAAATTTTTTTTTATTCTTGTTATCAGAATTGATTAGATAAAAGTTTCTTTTTCATTGTTTTTAATTATAATCGGCAAATATCATAAGTTTTTAAATCATAATTTATCATGAATTTTATCATAGTTAGAATTCTATCAAAATTAAATAGACAATGTCTAAAAGTAATTTCTTTTCCATTCAAAAAAGAAATGCAATATGATTTAAAAAAAAACAGCAACTTTGTTATTTTTTAGAAAAAAGTTTTTTTATTTTTGCTATCAGAATTGATTAGATAAAAGTCTTTTTTTTTTATCATAATTGTATAGACGAATATTATAATTGAAAATTTTTTAATCATAATTTATCATGAATTTCATCATAATTAAAATTCTGTCAAAATTAAATAGACGATGTCTAAAAGTAATTTCTTTTGTCTTCAAAAGAGAAATGCAATATGACTTTATTTGCATGAATGTTTGCAAAGATTTCGTTAACTCTTTTTTTTTAAAAAATTTTCCATATTAAGTCTTGAAATCATTGAGCTTCTATAAGAACTTAATTTTTATATTTTATAACTTATACTATATTAGAATTAAACTTTCAAAATATTTTAAAAGTGATTTAAAAAAATAACAAAATAAAATTAAGGCAATTTTTTCAATAATATTTTTTAAGGAATTATTTTGGCGATGTGATACAATGGAAAATTTATCAGAATTTTTCCTTTCACCGTTAACACAAATTTGGATTGCTATTTTGATTTGATGTACAATTATGGATAACATTACATCTTTGGAGACCACGTCATGAAAGACTTGCTAAAACAGCGAAGTATGATTTTCTTTTTTTTTCCTTTAATAAAATTAAAATTATTATGATGTCGAGAAATTTTTTTGCATTTTAACAGAGGCTAATTTTATTAGGAAAGATATATTATTATTTGATGAAAAATTTTACTTTCCTTGTTCATGTGATAAGATAAAACAAAGTGAGATAATATAACGATTAAAGTTGATCAGTTGATTATATTGGAAATAAATTTTGGTATAGGTGAGTTTAATTGAATTTGAGGATATTGTGATTGTCGAGTGAATTTGTTGATATTAATTTAACTAAGTATCCATAGATTAAAATATACAGGATTAGCCGCGAGAAAAGGGATCCTTGATCTAACGAGCCATAACTTTTTATGATTACTGTATTAAATTAAATAAAGAGTTTATAATTATTGTATTAAAAAAGGGAGATAAACGACATTTCAATTTTGATCATTATAACATTCCAGATACTATGATAAGGTTTCAACATTTTAAATAATGCATATGAGTTTGAAAATGAAAAATTGAACAGCCATTGTATTGAAATTTAGACAAATGATTTTTTTATCTCGAGAAACATTAAAAACTACTAGTTTATAAAATATTTTGATTATTTCATCATACTTACATTCATTAAATATTAATAATATTTTCTGTTTTTCCGATAGATAAAAAGTGTAATTAAATACAATGCTATATTCTTTTTTTTTTTATGAAAAATTAATTTAAAAAAAATAAAAAACTGAATTTGCTTCTGCAAATTTTGAAAATCTTTAAATAAACTTTCAATAAATCAAGCAAAAATACTTTAAAGATTTAAATTTCAATTTCTTAAAAATTTTATCTAATCATTTTTTTTTTGAAGATTATTCATCCTACCTTACAATAGCGCTTTATTCACGGATCAATGTTTGGCATTGAATCGAAGATGTGATGACAAAACAAAAATTCGAACTGAGGTTAATAAAACACTAAACTTTTTTACAAATATATTGATTGGCTAGAGAAGTGATAGAACCTTGAACTTTATTTCTATTATTCAGGATTTGGATTTCGATACAGAAGACTTATCAACCCGTAATTTAAGCGTTGAATTGATGTATACAAACCTACTTCATTGCATTCAAGCGGCTCCACGGGTAAAGTAATCGAAACTGCTATGATAAAGTTAGTTCTGTCATTGGATATTTAAAAAAAGATGACTATCTAAAAAAAAAAAAAAAAAAACGATTGATTATCAAATGATTAGTCAAAAAATTATTTAAACTAATTGTATATTGTGGAAGAAAACTCAAATAATACATTCTATTCATATCTTTGTTAGAAAACATTTTATACTAATTAATCGAGATATTGGAAATTAAAGATAGATAGAGAAATTCTATTTGAAAATTTTTTAATCACTAGAAATTGTATTTGAAAAATTCTTAATTAATCCATGTGATATCTCCAATACTTCTTCTGCTGAAAATTTTTAATTCTTGATGGGTAAGATTTTTATCAAAATTTGATTTTGAATACTACTGAGGAAAAAATTGAAGAATTTTGCATCATTTTATAGTGGTTTTTTTTTTGAATTAAAATTTTGCACTATTTACATGATACATATATGCTTCTATCATGTGATTTTATCAATGATTTTTATCATTTTTATTTGATATCAATTTGGCTAATGAATCGTTTTTATATAAAATTATTTTAACGATCGTAAATTCAGATTTTTTTTTTTTGCTTTCTTTAAGAGAAATGGCATCATCAGCAGATGCGGTAACGAAAATTTATGTTTGTGCAACAATGTGGCATGAAACTGCTACAGAAATGATTTGCATGTTGAAAAGTATCTTCCGTCTTGATGAAGATCAATGCGCTCGAAGAAACGCTCAGAAATATCTTAAAGTAATAAATTCATTATAATAATTTTCTGTATAATAGCATTCTAGTGAAATTAGATTTTTTTTTTCTTCTTTTTCAGATTTCAAATTTTCCAATTTTTATTTATAATTTTTTCAAAGATCATAGACCCAGATTATTATGAATTCGAAGCGCATATATTTTTTGATGATGCATTTGATATCAATGAATATGATGAACCTGTGATCAATAAATATGTCAAACAATTAATTGACAAAATTGATGAAGCAGCCAGGTTCTATATAATTAATTCTTATTACCATTAATTGATCCTAAAATACGTTTTTTTTTTTGGGGAAGGGGGGAGGAAAAACCTAATCAAGTTTTGAAAATTAGAGAATAGATCGCTGAAATTTTTGAGTAAATTAAATTTTAGTGCTTTGCATCAAACTTACATGCGATTAAAGCCACCGAAAAAAATTTCAACTCCATATGGTGGACGATTAAATTTTATTATGCCTGGCAAAAATCGACTAGTGATACATTTGAAAGATAAGCAAAAAATTCGCGTTCGAAAACGTTGGAGTCAGGTTAGTTTGCAATTAATTTTTCGATTTTTATTTATTTTTAAATTCATAAATGATAATTTCAAATTAATAAAGTTAACAATTTTTTGATCCAAAATTCAAGTTTCGAACTAGTAGCTCTTAAAAATGATTCACGATCATCTATTTGAAACTTCGAAAATATATTTTATTATATTTTGCCCTTAATATGAATAATATTATTTCTTGTAAATTAGTTAAAAATTTATTCCAGTTGGTTTATTTTTTTTTTTCTTTCTAATTTATCATTCAGGTGATGTATTTGTACTATTTGTTGGGTTATCAATTAATGATGAAAGTAGATGACGAAATAAGAAAGGAAATAATTTCGGAGAATACTTTTATTCTAACCTTAGATGGTGATGTGGATTTTTCACCTCAATGTGTTCATCTACTTGTCGATCTTATGAAGAAAGATCGACGTCTTGGAGCAGCTTGTGGACGAATACATCCACGTGGATCGGGTAATAATTTTTTTCGATGAAGATCTTAAAAATTCTAAAATTTTCAAGTGCAATTGAAAAATTTAGTATTTATTTCTTGATAAAGAAATGAATTAAAAAAGAGTAATTTTAAAATAATTGCAACATTTTTTTTGCTTGTTTTTTAACGTATTTTTGTAATTTTTAGGATATTTTATTTCAGGTTTGATGATATGGTATCAAAAATTTGAATATGCAATCGGTCACTGGTTACAAAAAGCAACCGAACATATGATCGGTTGTGTACTTTGCTCACCTGGATGTTTTTCGTTATTTCGATCATTAGCTTTAATGGATGATAATGTTACAAGACGATATGCATCGAAAGTTGTATTATTCATCAGATTTTTTTTTTTTTTTGATATTGCTAATTATCATGATAGAATCATTTTTATTTTTGAATATTTGTTTTTAAATTATTTCGCGAAATTTCAATTGATATTTCTCAAATTTTATTATTTTAGGCCGAAAATCCGCTTGATTTTATTCAATATGATCAAGGCGAAGATCGTTGGCTATGTACCTTACTTCTACAACGAGGTTATAGGTAAACTTTATGCTAATTTTAATTTACTATATTTTTTATTGTACAATTATATGATGATGAAATTCTCGATTTTTTTAAAATTTTGTCTAATACCATAGTTTTTGTAAATAAGTTTGCATCTAATAATTTTGTATCGACGATTTACATCAATTTCTTAGAATTTTAATCATTAAAATTTAAAAATGTGTAAAACCTAGAATAACCATAAGGAAAATTGAATACTTTTTAAAGCATCCTTTTACAGGATTGAATATTGCGCAGCATCTGATGCTTTAACTTATGCACCAGAAAGTTTCAATGAATTTTTCAATCAACGTCGTCGTTGGATTCCATCAACATTAGCAAATATTATCGATCTTTTGCGAGATTACAAAAATGTTGTCAATATGAATGAATCGATTTCCATTTGGTATTCTATAAAAAAAATTTTTTTGATTTGCAAAGTTGATAACTTTTGAAATTTTAAAGTTAAAATTTTTTTTAAATTTAAAAGTTTTGCTTATCCAACAAAATGACATAGTACTTCGCTTTTTTATAATTGAAAATACAACTAAATGTAACCTTGCTAATATTTATTGCTTAATTTTGTTATTAAAAAACAACGAATTTTTGGTCTTAATTAATGTTAATAAGATTTCCCCAATTGCTAGTGTGTTATTTTAAATTTCAATATTTCAAATGATTCCAGAATATTTCTACTTTTCATTTTAAAATATCTTATTCTCGAATATTATTCATTCTCCCATTTTTCCTTCAGTATCTTATCCTTTTCCTTTTTTAACAATAATTTTTTTATCAATTATTTCATAACTGATAATAAGCCAAAAACATTCGATGATTTTTTGAAAGATTTATAATTTTTTCTTGATATTATTATTTTAGGTATATATTATATCAATGCATAATGCTAGTTTCATCAATTCTTGGCCCAGGAACAATCTTTTTGATGGTTGTTGGTGCGCTATCAATATCGTTTAAAATTGATACTTCATTATCATTGTTTATCGTCACTTTACCAGTTGCAACATTTTGTTTTATGTGTTTCATAAGTGATTCAGAAAAACAGGTATAATTATCGGATTTTTTTTACGATTCTTTCAATTCAACTTTCTTAAACTCTTGAGAAAAAATTAGTATTTTATTTCTGATTTTTTAATTTTAAAAAAGTCGAAAAAAATGCCAAATTATTTAAGTGATATGCTATTTTTCTTAATTTCATTGTTACTAAATAAGTACAATCAAAATTATTATCTCAGCATGTTTTTAATTTTTTTTTAAATTTAAAAAGGGAAAGAAAATCAGTAATGATGAATTTTATTTCACATAAAGCATTGTATGATTGATTTAATTATTTTCTTACAACTAAATTAATCTAATAACTTAATTTATTTTTTTCTCTTATTTATTTTATATTATTTGTGTAGAATTTATTATTTTTAATTTTTTTTTTTTAGTTAATTGCAGCGCAAATTATCGGTGCGCTATTTGCTATGTTAATGACAGCTGTAATTGTTGGAACAATGATACAAATGCAAAAAGATGGTATTATGTCACCACATTCGATATTCCTATTTTTCGTTATCGGCAGGTTATTCTGATTTTAATCGAGATTTCAAAATTTTTCTTAAATTCAAAATCATAGTTATAGGGAGGTTATTCTAATTTTAATCTAAATTTCAAAATTTTTCTTAAACTCAAAATCGTAATTATAATAAGTTATTTTTTTATGAATTTGTTTAAATCAAAAAAATTTATTTAATTAATTTAAATTCAATTAAATTTTTATACAAACAGCATTTTTCCTACTTCAGTTTCTTCACCGCTGCTATATTACATCCATTGGAATTTACTTGTATAACACCTGGTATTTTATATTTCTTGGCAATACCATGTATGTATATGTTACTTCCAATCTATAGCTTGTGTAATTTAAATAATATTGCCTGGGGAACGCGAGAAAATCCAAAAGGTTAGAAATTTAAACATTTAAATTTCAAAAATAAAATATGATTTTGTTAAGAAAAAAAAAAACTATTTTTACGCAGAAATTATATACAAAACTGAATTACATGAGTAATGAAATTATTACAAATCACTAAATTCTTACAAATAAAAAGAAGAAATCAAATAAATTATTGATTTAAAAATTGGAGAAGGAAACTGATTGTAGTGGAAGCAAATGATATTGCAAGGCAAAAACGTGGCAAATATGTTGATTTAATCAGCAATAATGCTATCAGTGAGGTAAATTTTTAAAATCAAATTAAGAAAACATTAATTTTAAAATATAATATCTGATACGAAATGTTATTTTTTATAATTAAAATTATATGATTCAAAATTTAATTGCATAAAACATTTTTATAGTTCTGTAAATTTTTTTTTCTATGCTAATTTCTTAGTAAAGTAATCTGAATAAAGTTAAGAAATCAATCAAATGCAGATAGATTATAATTTCAATTTTCTTAATGTCGAACTTTTTTTTTGATTACTATTTTGATTATTATTATTATTGCTTATTCAAATTTATTATAGTTATTATATTAGAAATTTTAAGTGTTCGAAATTATTATTAATCATTATTGGATAATTGTATTTAACGCATATATATTTAATAAATTATATTTTTCTATGGTTGATACCCACTTTTTGTTTCTTTTTTAAAATCATTAAAATGAAATTGTTTGTAGTCATTAATTCTTATTTCATTCTAATTGCATTTAGAAAAATTAATTTTTTTTTTTAGGCGGATGGTGAAATATCAATTGGTTGTGGAACAGCATGTCGTCTGATGTGTTGTTTGAGAGATAAATCAACAGAAATAAAACAAGTATCGTCGGATAAGCAAAATTCGGAGAATAATATATTAATTGGAATTTTGCTACTTTATTTCCATTAAGATAAGCTAAGACGTGTGAAATTTAAAATTAATTTTAATTTCCTAATTTACTTATAGATTTGGCAACTGAATGAGAAAATAAATGAAATGTTTGATAAATTGGATCGAATTGAATGGCAACCAACAAATACATCATCAAGTCGAATAGTTTATGCAATGGCATCAGCAAACAATTCAGAATCATCGAAATGGGAAAATAATTCAATGAAAGATGATCATGTAAAATATTTTTAAATAAAATAAATATTTTCAATAAATTTTGATTTTTTCGAATTTGAAAATGAATGCACAAGGATAACCAATGGCTATTCCATCATCGAGCATAATGCAGATCTGATTCAATCCTATTTAATTGATCTATTAATCGATAATTATTGGATTAAAAATGAACATACTTGATATGCATTATTTAAACTTTTAACATAACTAAATTTTCAGGCTAAAATGGATGATCGCAATATAAATGATCAATCGGTTGCCGTTATATGTAATCGAAAATGGAATTCCAAAATAAGTGACATATGGTTGAATGACAAACGTTTTCGAGGAGCTGAGAAAGATTCGTTAGATTCTGATGAGGAAGCTTTCTGGAATGATGTTATCAACAAATATCTAACACCAATTATTCATGATCAATTAGAGCAGGATTACATCAAATCTGGCCTTATGCTACTAAGAAATAAGGTTGGAATGAGAAAAAATCAAAAACTAATATGGTTGAGATTTTGATTTATTTTAAGAATTGTTTATTACGGAATTTGGCAAAAAGTATTATCGTTCATCGGCCAATAATTTCAATCATTGAAAATTTATTATCAAAACGATTATAGGCTATGCAAAAATTATCAGATTTTTAATAGCTTTTAAATATATTGGTTTAAGCAAAAATATTTACAATTAAATTCCAGGATCTTTTTTTATTAATTATTAATCATTGAATCATTTGTTAATGAAATATTAGATCGCTGATGTTTTGAAGTTTTTAAATTTCTCATTTTTTTTTAATCTTATTTTTTTTTTCAGATTTGTTCAGGTTTTTTTATGGTAAATACCGTATTTATCATTGTTGTACTTCTTCTACAGCTACAAAAAGATTGCATTCATATCGAATGGCCATTAGGCCCACGCTACAATCATACCATTATACCGTGTAGTATGGATGTTCGAGAACCAATTTGGGTGATCACACGACTACAACTTGAACCAATCGGATTAGTCTTCTTGCTTTTCTTCATATCCATTCTTATTATTCAGGTTTGAATTTTTTGTTCTTTTCTTTACTAATTACCATATTTTTCTGTTTACTTTATCACATTCTAACTAACTCTTGCTATTTCGATTTTATTTTATTCTTTATTTTATTTTATTTCTTTTTTATTATAATATTTCATTTTGCTTTTCTCTTTTAGTGTAATATTTTCAATAATAAAATTATTTATTTCTTCATATTTCTAACTCACTTTATGCAGAATATTTTTTAGACTTATTTATTTCATTATTAACTTCAAACAAGACAAACAAATTTTTTTTTCTTTTTTTTTTGCAAATTTTTAGTTCACAGCAATGTTATTACATCGTTTTGGTACAATGGCCCATATAATTGCGTCAACGCAATTATTTTGTTGGCATAAACGTATGGATCATTTAACAGAGGATGAATTGGTTGTTCAAAATGCAGTTGAAATAGCACGTGAGCTACAAGCTATCCGTGGAATTGATGAACCTGATGAAAATACTCCAGCGGTATACTTACTTTGAATTTTTATCGTATTACGCAATAATTTGTTTTTAATTTACAAATACATTTTACAGTTTTATTTTTTTTCCGCCATTGGTTGTTTTTTAGTTTTAAAATTTTGTTGTATTTTTAGAATGATATCGGTAATAGATAAAAAACTTTTTCTTTTCGTTTCAAAAATAATTTTAGGAAGAGCAGACTATTTCACGTAGAAATATCGTTCGAAATTTGGAATCTTCCAAATGTTCAATGTATCGACCGAGGACAGAAACGCTTGATGCTGCATTTAGGAAGCGTTTTTTTGCGCTTTCAAGCAAGGAAGCAATTGATCGTTCGAATAGTGAAAGGCGTTTGACATTACGTCGAAATACCATCCGCGCTATTGAACGACGTCGAAATTCGATTTTGGAGTCAACAATCAAATGAGGTAATTTTATTGATAAGTTAATAAGAAAGTTACCAAAAAGTTAGTATTCATCCATTCATTTTTTTCAGTTGTTTATATGCTTGTCATCTTATAACTTTTTGGTAATCTTATGTGTCTTAGGATTAAAACAACCAGATTTTAATTTCATTAAAAAATATGTGGGTTACTTTACTTCTGTTTTCGCTACTTGCCATTTATAATTTTTATTTGAAATAATAAAATAGGTTTTATCCCCTATAGAATTTTTATTATCAACTATTTCTAACTATTAAGAATGAAGTAACATCAATGGCGGACGATCGACGATCTTTATCAAATGATGAAAACCGTAACGCAACTCGACGAAACAATCTCCAACATTTATTCGACAATCCGTTAAATGATTCCGGAAACAAAGAATAATGGCCGATAAAATCTTTCATATTTTTACTGCTTTTTTCCATTCATTTCTTTCAGTTGTTTATATGCTTGTCATCTTATAATTTTCTTTTAAGTGATTTTCCTAATTAATCACTGTTGAAGATTGTGTGTTCAATGAAAGTTATGTATCAAACTGATTAAAACATATTTTATAGGCTAATTACGGATAATGAATTGCATCAGCAGAAGCTTGTTAATTTCACATTTTGCAAATCGTTTTTTTTCCCTAATGTTATGCTAATTTATTTTATTATTATATTCATCATCGATTTTTTTAAAAGAAACTCCTGTATATTTCGCCTTTTTTAAAGTTCCTTTTGTCCTTAAAAAAATGCGATGCAATTTTGTATCATAAATGTTTGGGAGGATTTCGTTAACTTCATATTAAATCTTGGAATACCCCATTTTCTATACGAGCTTAATTTTTATATTTTATAACTTACATTATATTAAGATTAAATTTTTTAAAAATTTTCAAAAGTGATTCAAATTATATAAATAAAAGCAAATTTTTAATAACACTTTTCAAGAATTGTTTTGGCGATGTGATATTTCAGCAAAAACTCAGAATTTGTCATAAAACATTTTTTCTCAACTGTTAAACTAATTAGATTGTGTCCTATCATCCTTTACATCATAAGGTGTTTCTTCAATTAAGAAGTTTTATGAGTTCGAATTACTGATTAGCATCTCTAAAAATCAAGAATGATCGATAACTGCAACAATCGTCATTAAAAGCGCTGAAAATATGGAATGTAAGTTATGTTTGAAAGGATTTTTTTTATTTTGAAAAATTTTTCATTTTTTGAAAAAAATAAATTTTAAATTATTTACATTGAAAAGATTTTGATAAAAATAATTATCGATTTTGTTTCAAAAATGATAATATGAAAAGTCAGGAAAAAATTAAAAAATGTCATAAAAACGAAATGCATATCATTGATCTGATTATCTCCAACGCAAATATTAATTAGGTCAGCCAAACAAATGATATATTATAGTGATAATTACTATATGTATTTGCAGAAATTTCACTTTTAAAAAAGCTGCAAGTATCAATGATGATATGTTCCAATCAATATAGTTCATATTTTTTTCACTTTTAATTATTCAATAATTTGATCCTATTAAAAACGAAAAAAAAGCTTTAATTTTTTTTCCAAGATTTTTGAATCCGTCGAAGATTACATACAAGCAAAGAATAATTATTTAATTAACAATTTGACGTTGGCAATGAAAACTTTGTCACGAATACTTCTCAGAAAATTCGAAGCCGCTACCAGCAGTCACACTGGATTATCTTATTCTAATTGTTATTAAAAGATGCACAGTTGACGTAATATATTTCTTTACATTGTAATTAAATGATTTATTTTCAATTCATAATAATAAGTGAAGAGAGATGATTGAAATATCAGTGAAAGTAGGCAGATATTCGATAAGGATAAACAGAACAATTAATCGGAAACAATATTATATTAATTTGCTTATTTTTATTAAGACTTTAGTAGAAAAATAGATGCTTCAGTCTCTTAATAAACTATTTTTACAAAAATCTTATAGGAATTAAAAAATATTCTCTTTTTCTTGAGATTCCAATTTTTGGTTCAGAAATTTCGAATTTACAAAATTTTCAGTCTTTGTCTTTTCTTGGTCTGACTTCTGATCTAATATTTAAGTGATGTTTTGGCTCAGGAGCTCCTAAATCACCTACATATCGCTCCTGATCAGATCGATTCAAACCACACGGTCGACGCCATTCCTGACCTCGTTCACGGAACCATTTCGTCACTGCCCATTTGATTCCCGTTAGTACAGGACATGCAGCGTGTCGAGAACGCATATCTATTTCACCGTTACGCATCAAATTATACCAAAACAATGCTGCATTCTGTAGAAATTCAAATAATATATTAATTAAAAATATCTTTCTTTATTCAACTTACCTTATAAAAGAAACAGATCAAGGAAATAATGAAGTTGAGTTCGAATTTAGCTATTCTATTTTTTAACAGAAATCGCTAAAAGACATTTGCTTGCAATGACAGCATCTATCAAAAATGACATACAACGTATAGCATTTAATATCCAACAGTTAGTTTACCTTAATGCAGGGTACTGATATTTTCGAATTTGATGTGAATACTGTCCGACCTCCAATTTCTGGTTCCGTCATCTGTAATCAAATCAAAACAATTACACGATAAATATTTCCAATTAAAAGGATCGAATAATCCAAAAATTATTTAGAAATAAATGAAATAGAAATCAATGAATACATAAATCAAAACTGTAGCTATTCGATCTCCAGTTTCCAAATAGAATTGATTTCTTATCTGAAAATGTGATATTTGTTATTAACATATGAACTGATTAACAAAGTCTCAATGACAAATCATTAGCGATGTTTACACTCTTGAAAGCAATTCTGGTTTTATATGCCAATATCATTATTATAATATATTTCTCTAAACTCATATCTTTTTCTAAAATTTCTCGTTTGAAAAGTCTTTGAACGAGAAATTTAAAAAGATATGCATAATAACAAATAGAGATGACACTTACATTTATACAATCTAAATGAGGCTCGTAATGTCCACCAATTCCATAACTATGAGTCTAAAAATTTTAGTCAAAAATAACTAAAATTTATAGAATGTAGATCTTAATGACCTTGATTCTACCAAAATTACAAAATTTTTATATTATTAGCTATAATTTTCTGAGAATGTCTATTTGAAATTATAGAATAACATGAAAATGTAATTTTCATGATTTTAAACTTCTCTTAGCTTTATTTTGAAATTTAGAAATTAGAAAGAATAACCATAAGATTCTCCGAAGTTTCTAATTCAAGATTTGTTGCTAATTCTAGACGTCTGTCGATGTGTTTAACTATATCATGTTCCGTCGGACTCAATTGTGCACTATAATTGAACTCATTATCGAATGAGAATTTAATAATTAAACATAAGATTAATTTAATTTTCTCTCCTGCTCACAAAAGAGATAAAATATTTCTATTTGGAATTGTAATAAAATTTCATTCATATGTCACTAATCAACAAAAACGGAGAAAGAAACGGAAAAAATACTTCTATCTTTTAGCAATCTAATCTCCTCAGAATTTAATAAAAATGTTTTTTGTCACGAAATTAGAAGAAGTGAAATGCCTGAATATTTACTTCTGGGAAACACGAAAGAATGCCGGCTCACATTTTCCAGTCAAACGATTGCGAAATAAAGGTCGTTTCAACTGAAATATTGAAATTACCGTGAGGAGATTAGATTGCTAAAAGATATAGATTCCATAAGATCTAAACAAATATAATAATCCGCTCCACTTTCTCCTTCCTTTTTCGTCTTGTAAGAATTACTAAGCAATATCATAATATAAAGCAAGAAACACTAAATGTGCCTTAGGCGCTGCAAGCATTTCAATAATTCGTGACTCCTCGTCCGACACAATGTTATGAAATAGTACAACCAACGGATTCTGACGAACAATTTCTACTTTAAATGGTGCTAGACGCAAATATGGACGATCCATTTTATAGTAACAATACAATCGTGACTGTATTTTTGAATTCTATAAGAAATACACCAAATTTAAAATGAAAATTTCGAATTTCTTTAATAAAATGAGTTCAATCAAATGTCATAAACATTCAACGCTTGTGTTACATTGTTATATTGGAAGTTTCACTCAAAAAAATCATATTAGTGATTTAAACTTTTAAATTTCAATCATGGTTGTTTTTTATGAGAAAAAGTTAAACACAAAGTGATCAGTTGCTTTGATTGGCAAGTTTTAATCTTCTAAAGGATAATTTAAAATTTTGCTGGACTAAAAACGAAAACACAAAGTGATCGATCGCTTACTAGAGGTACCTCTTGTCGACATAATGCTTCATACATCAACATTGCACCTTTGTCCATATCAAAATGCCGTTTATTATTAATTGATGGAATGTTTTGTCGCATATCAATACGATGGACTCCATCACCTTTCAGCAAATCTTCATAACACTTCACATTAGCCTTAGCTAGTGGATGATCCGGATCTGTAATGTGATTAGAATGAAACTTTTCGCGTTATGCAAAAATTTACGAATAATTAAATTACTATTGAATAGTGTAGCCTATATTAAATTTCGCCGTTGATGGATAACATATGACTATTAAAGTTAACAATTATTTCCTTTAAAAAAAATTCAATTAAAAATAACTTACTCATGCGATACAATTCATCTGTGAGCAACAAAGCTCGTTTCAAATTACCCTGCATATACAGTGAGAAAGCCAAATATTCAAGGATATCTTCAAGATTTGCTGTCGGAACGATCTCCTTCTCGAGACGTTCTCTCGCTTCTTGCATCCACATAATGGTATAATAATAGTTACCTTCTTGATATGCTATACGGCCAATGTCAAAACAATCTCCAGCTGTTAAATTGAAAATTTTGTAATCGACATGTTTCTTTCGTTTAACATCCTACTCATTTTAAAAAGGCAAAAGATGAAAGACAGGGGGAGCATCTTCATTGTATTTGAATCTTTATATGTCATTCAAATTTGAATTTTACTTATATGAAAAAAATAAAGAAAAAAGAAAGAAATAGTACTATTTTTTTCGATGGATTCTTTATAACAATTAAAATTAAAGAAATCGGTAAATTAATTGCAATTTTACCTGCAGATTTCTTATAATGAAATTTCAAATTATCTTTTAGAAAATTAAAACTTGCCAGTCAAAGCAACTGTTCGCATATGAGAATTCAGGATTTTGCCTTCAGCAACATCTTTAGTATCCATTTTATACGTATCTTGCAAACGTAATAAACCAATTGCTGCACCTGACAGATCTTCCTGCATAATTCTCCATGAAATTACACCAACAATTATTTTGCAACATAATTAGATCTCTCCTACGAATAATCATACGTCGATTGGTAGCTAAGACAATGCATAAAAAGAGCATTCCATAAATGACTAAATTTAAATTAGTGCTCAAAACAGCTTTGTAAAGCTTGAACAGCAAGAATTTGCTCAATGGCATGAATTCATTGTATGCATTCCTTTTCAAAACTTCACCTTTAAAAGCAAAAGTGTGCTTTATGACTTTGGAAAAATCTGATTAAATTCAGAATATATTTTCATCAGAGATCATTCATATCACAAATATCAATCTTTCTAATCAAACAAAGATTTTAAAATTAAGATAAAAAACAACCTCTGTAGGATAGTTGATTTTTACAAGATCGCTGAGCAGTCATATTACGAACGATATCATCAGCAGAATTATTTTGCATAATTTTTACGCTTTATTCCAATCTTCTGTCATCCATTTAATCAGCAAAAAGGCATTGATTGGATGTCTTATCGCCTCCTCACCATCTTGTATAGCTTTATAATTACGTTCCTGTGCTTCTTGAGCAAACCGAAAATTATATCAATATTTTTAGAAAAACTATTTAATAATGCAATAGAATCATTGCAGAAGCCTTCAATCTTTTTCAAAAATTCATCATTAATGTTTCTTTAGCTACCAGTTGATGTAAGAATCATTTGGAATAATAATTACTAGCTTCATTTCCGGAAGTTTTATCAGTCGTTCTGGTTTATTAATGATTGGTATTAATGGATATTCTGTCAGTGAGACAGGAATATGTAGTCATGATGTTACGATTTTAATGGCAATTTACAATAAAATGATGATAAAGAGCTAAATTCAGTTCAAAAGAAGACAAAAATGCTTACTTTTGCAGATAATCAAGTCTTTCTAATTCTTTTTCCACATAACCATTAATTATTACCGAAATATCCTTCCAAGCTCCAATTATTGCTTTTAATGAGACAACGGATGAGTAAAATTCGGCAGAAATTGTACCGATCAAGAAGAATATACTAACTATTGTCTTTGATAGCATTTTCCTATAACGTATTCATATTTGGCATTTTTAAACAAAGTAAATTCCAAAAAATCCGTTAAAGATATTTAAAATACCTAGTATGTTTATCGCTGAAATCTCGAGGCGAAGCAAAGAATTCTTTGTTCTGATTTAACATTGCTAGGTATATATTTTGCACTTACGTAGTCAATGTATGATGTAATATAAGCTAAAATTGTCAATTTTTGTCCATAAGCTCTAAAAAAAACTAAAAATGACCTTTAACGAGAGGTTAGATACCCATTCTGGGTTTTATTTTAGTCTTTTTTTCCCTTGAATTAAGTTCTCATCATTAAATTTTCTTACTGATACTATTGAATTTGTTTATTGATACTATAATCACTGCATTCATTATTATTAAATTTATCGTAATAAAGATTTAATTAGAGAAGTACAAGATTCATTTTCCAGACAGGTGAAAGAAGAAAATTGAAAAAATCTGAACTGAGAAACAGAAATCAGCACCTTCATTTTTGACACGATCAAAAAAAAACGTCGATAATGTTTATGCACAGCAATATAATATTATGTAAAAATGATTAAATGCTATGTCCATTAACGGATGTCAAAAGCAGTAAAATGAATCAATCTCCAAACTACAAAATAAGGAAAAGTTGTTTCCCGAAAATTTTGAGAAAAATGATTTTAGATTCAAATTGAAAATAATGCAATGAAAGAATTTCGACGAGAAATCTGCATTTTATTGAAAATTAGGATATCTGATATAAATCTTTCCGGAAATTTGAAACAAAGATATATTTTAAGAACAGTTATATCGAATACAGCCGAATGCGAATATCAAGAGATTATTGATGCTATCTTTAAGAAAAATTAGATCGAGTGATAGATCGTTAAATAGAATTCAGGAAATTAGATGAAGGACAGGTTTTAAAATTTTAAGAAACAGACGTGATTTGAAAATTTGACTAATGCAGGCTTAGGTTAATTGTTTTCAGCGATTTTTTTGAACCATTAAACGTTGATATAATCACTATCAACACTTAAACTTTCAATTTATAAGCAATTTAATTTGATGTAGACTTGCAGAGAAATTTGATAATGTAGTAAGAAAAGTATTATTTCTGTATAAAATTTTGAAGAAAATGTAATGAGTAGTTGAAGAAACATTCTTCTTGCTTGAAATATCTGTTTCTCTTTGAAATTCTTCTTTTCTTTATTAAAATGCACGCCATCAAAATCCGATTGTCTTATATAATACTTGTAGGAAAAGTTTTGTCTTGCTGTTAACTATCGTGAGGAATCGCGCAAATAATATTTATTATGTAGTTGAATTAGTTAGTTATACAATACCGTGATTATGATATAGCGAATAAGAGAGGTCTTTTTAATAAGGCAAAATATATGAATAATTTCGATAATAAAAAGGGGAATAAAAGACTCTGTTTTGTGGATCCACCGACCTCTCGTAATTTCTTAATTTGAGCCTACATCTTACATAACACATTTAAAGAAACGCACGTATACTTTATACTCATGCATAGAAACCGAACACAAAGAAATCCTCCTTCGGAATACTTCCGATTTTAATTGTCCGTATAATTTGGCTTTCAACATTAATCATGTCCTTCTTCGGAAACATTAATGAATTTAATTTTCTTTGATATAATCTTCTGCACTGTAGTAAATTGTTTTGCACATGCAAAAAGTTTCGGAGGTATGTGAACAATTTCTTGTATTATGAAGAACCCTTCTCTTTCACATATGGCAGAAACCTCAAATTTCTTTGTTCTGTCGCTGAAATTCTTCATTATTGATTCAGTTCTTCTTTTCCTGTGCCAAATCCATCGTGCCAACTTATCTCTTGCCATCACAATCATTTTTTCGGAAATCTATTAAAATATATTATTGTCAGACATAAATATTAATTTATCAAAATAATTATATTTCGGATATCTGAATCACACTATAACTGAAATAAAAGATTTGTAAGTGATCATTGATATTGAAAGCTTTTGTTTCATAACAATATTACTTCATTGAAAGGAATAAAAATATACAATTCCATTCATTGTTAGGAAATTCCAATTTTCATACAAGATAATTTTGCTATTAATGTCCCTAATGGTAATAGAACTCTTTCATGCTAGTTAACTTTCTCTAGTAAGAAAGCTAGAAATTACTAAATGAACTCTCTAAGTGTCTATGTAGTATTTTTTTTTTCACCGTTAATAGTGTATAATCTTTTCTTATTTAAATAGTATATTTGATACGTTAAATTTATGTGTAGAAAGAAATTATACACAGGAAATAAGATTTTAAAAGACAGAAAATTTATTTAGATGTAGGGTATTAATAAATGTAAAGCAAAAAAAAAGCAATTGATTACAAAGAGATTTTAAACTTGAGACTTTCATAAGGTAATTATGTGTTGCTTATATGAGAATATCAGCATAACAGAGCTTTACCTTGCAGTAACCAATGATAATTTTCTTGGAAATGCAATAATTGAATATTCTGGTGAAATACATTTGATTAAATTCTTCAGTAAAAGTTCTATATTAATATTAGAGACGCATTAAAAAAAAAATAAAGAACTATTTGAACTATTTGCAAATACATATTAATGCGAATATTTTTAAAAAACGAAAGAATTGATGTGCGAAAGCAAAATGTTTTGCAAGAAGAAAATAATTAACACGTATTGTGAAAAAAGTTCGTAATGAATCAGTAATGAATGAATATCAATATTTAAGGAATTATTCTTTTTGACTTCAATCAGCATGATTACTGCTGAATTTAAGCATATAATTAAACAGAATAAAAGAAACTAACGAAGATTTTCTAACGGCGAACATTTACTATAAATTTGATTAGTAACAATAACGAATTAGTGTATGGTCATCGCAAACTAAAGCTTCGTTTTGCTTTATCTTTTGTGCGATAGTAAAGTTCATGTGAATTGAATTTAATATTCCCTATAATTTAAGAGCGAATAGAATAAAAGATTTTCTAGATCTAAGCAGCGACCTAGCAACCATGAGAATGGTTTTAATTATAGCTCTATTACTTTGATAAAAGCAGCAAAAGAATGTTCTGTAATATTTTTTTAAAATGTTTTTCAGGAAAATCTATTCGTTTCGTTATTTCTCTCTTGGCAATTTTAGTAATGAAAAAATACTTGTATAACTTACAATTTTAATACAATTACCAATTAAAATACTTGTAATTAATAATTGGATAGATAATATAGTCACGGACAACAGTTACACTTATTGTAGAAGATAAAATGGAAGAATTTTTAAATTTGTTTCTTTTTGAAATTTCTATACAGATGAAAAGTGAATGTTTCAGCACTATAAAGAAAAAAACCAAGAAAATATTAAAATTTCGACTATTCATTGGTGTAAAAAAAATTTGCAATTCATTACGAGAAGCCATTAAATGGAAATTGCAAAATGTCTGAAAATGTGATTGTATCGACTCTGTTATTCTAATATCATGTTCGTAGTAGATGTTGCAAGTGACGTATATATTATTAAGGCTTATAATTAAATCTACATCAAAATGCTTTCGAACGATTCGTAACTCTAATTATGTGCTGTTTCAATGAAATTAAATTTTAAAAAAATGCAATTATTCTTGGGATATTGATCTATTAATTATTCACAAAAAATATGATAGCTCTTTCTAGCTATATCATATTATTCCTGATAATATTCTCAAACTGTCATAACAACAATATGACAAATGTGTTTGATATAAGAGACGACCATCATACGACTGCAAAATATGTGGCAGTTGTACTCTTTATCGTTTTCTTGCTTTACGGTATTGTCAGCAACTTGTTAATGGCAATAACACTCTGTGATCGTGGAAATATTTACAGTCATGCATTTATACTTATCTCATTACAAATTATTTCTAGCTTTACATGTTTTCTCCCAGACATGGCTCGTCTTACCTGAAATATTGCAAACCAAAAATATTTCTGAAGGTAAGTTTAGAAATTATATAAATATTTCGTTTCTAATTTTGTTGCAACTTACAGCTTTTCAATGCTTATCAAAAAGATTTTATTGAAGTTCCTTATTTATCATTTATTTTTATAGTAATTATGTCATGTTTGAAATAAAATTTCAGCAATTTTATCAACATCAAACATATTTGTAAAATGACAAATATAAATGTAAAATTCCATAATTTCCGTTAAAATTCCGTTAAATGATAACACATTTTTCTGTGATAGAATCGATCATTGAGTTTACTGGTATCTAGCTTTCTTTCGTTGGAATATTCAAAAATTTTCTGAAATATTTGCTTGCATTTCAGTGGATCAAACAAAGTTCGTTACGCATATATTCTCAATTGCAAAAATTTCTGCAATTATTTCTGCATTGCATTTTACATTTTTATTGACACTGAATCGTTTTGTAGCGCTAATTTTGCCAGAGTACAATACTTTTTTCGAATCAGCAAGATTGTACTTTCTACTGGGCTTTGCATGGCTAGCAGTTTTCGGTATGATCGTTGCATTTCTTATACAGCGGTGAAATATTTACATATTTTAAGAAATAACGGTTTTATAATTATCCGCATGCTTATTAAAATAAATGTTCCAGAATTATGCTAAGCTATTTCTATTTTTCAACTTATTCAACCGAGTAAACTTAATTGATTTTTGAATTTTTTACAACTTTTGCTTAAGCGTCTGTATATTTTGATCTCCAAATCGCTTATCAACTTCGTATTTTCATAAAGTTCTTCAGCTGTCACAATCGCAGACTTTCATTATTGTACCACAAGATATTACGTCTCAAAAATGCATTGGGGAAAAAATTGCACAAAGCAATCAGAGAAAGCGGAAATATTTTTTTCAAGTAACTCTGGGCGTAATTTTGAGCCTTGATGAATATTAGTATCATTCAAATTTCAAATCCGCAAATTCTAAGAATTTAGTTCAAACTGTATTGATTCAAGGCATTAGCGATTTTTGAAGATATCTCAAAAAAAATCTATAGCAGCAATATTCAATACTACATTCAGTATCTATAGATAATATTCATTAATATTTCTTATGATCATCATCTAATAGATTGCGTTATGGATGGATAACATTTCTACCCATTGCTATGCTCATTATGTATATTGCGATATTCTACAGTATCAACGTAAACGCCGTTCTCTGCCAGTTATCAATCAAAATCAAGGTGGTTCGACCAATTTCTTTCTTTCAGTAACAAGAAAAAAACATAATAATTATTTTTATATCATTAAAGTTTCACTCAATACTCTGCTTCAAATTCATTGAATTTTTTTTAACCTTAATAATTTTATTCCATTAATATTTCAAAGATGTATGGCAGACATATGTCAAATTTTCTAGAAATTACAAGGATGCATGTCGGGCATACGTCAAATACATTGCATACTGGAACTTTTGAGCAGACATGTTAATTCAGGCAGTGTTAATTTGTGGTACTTTAGAAAGTGTAATTCTTATTTTCAATTTTTTTTCGCCACTTATGTTAAAAATTTTCGGTCAGAAAGCCATAATACCATCAGGTATTTTCATCAACTGTTATGATATTTTCAGTCATTTCTTAATACCGACAGTTTATTTTATTTACAACAAACAAGCTCGTAACTGCGTGAAATATCTATTTCTACGTTTCCGTTTGATTGTTGCAACGAAAAGAACTGCCATTGTAACATCTATTAACATCCCAAAGATTTAGAACTTATTTAAGGGAAATATTTCCACAAATTGGAATTTGTTTCACTCTGACATGAAATTGATTTGAATTCTTCTAGAATTTCTATACTTTACGATTTTCAACGACATCTCAAGTGTTGACGCAGATATTCATAAATTAGTATTCATAAGACTTCTGAAAAAAGCTAACATTGACTACGAAATTATTCATATTCGAGTTCCTCTGAAACTCATGGAATAACTAATGAAGTTTATGAGTTTTACAATAATTTAGACTTTATAACAGAAAAATAATTCTAACAGAAAAATTCTCGGCAACCATGATTTCAAATTCCATTCGCAGTAATAAACAAGATTTGATCATATATTATAAAAAAACTAAGTCTTTTTTGATTTTTTAGGAAAGCATTTCTGCATTTGAAACGTTAGTGTTTCTTGTTGTTATTACTTTTTAGTTATGCTTCCCTATTTTGCATTGTAGAATTGATGATATCGATTAAATGTAATTGATGAATAAATTTATTAATAAAATCGGTCTGAAATGATTTTCGAAGTTTAATCATATCATAGCTATAAATTTTTCAAAATGATTCACGAGTCTTAATTTGACAATAGTTCCAATTTGTCGGAAAATTCCATACTGATGCGATTATAGGATAAAATTATATGATCATCGGTAATAATCTAATTTTTTTCTCTGATTTTTTTCTATTTCTTTAATAAAAGAGCTAACATCTAGAAAGTATTTTCTTTAGTTATTTATTAATTTTTAACTTTTTGAGATGGATAAGAATTGAATCAGTAAGTTCAAAGATGACGACGATTTCCTTTCTGATCGTAACAAAACTTGAGGTGGGTGATTTTTCTTCCAATCTGCACGGATTTCTTCAATTTCTTGTCTTTCATATCTGGAATAAACTTTAAACTTGAGTAATTAAACCTTCATTACTATAGTTTTAATAACATATTAACAAAGCAACAATTACAATTTCAATAATACAAAAGACAATTCGAATAACGATGAAGGAAAAATAGCAGACCTAAAGTAATAACCCTGACTTCGTTGATTCAACCGAACTGCTGGAAGTACATCCAATATAATAATTTGGTATTAGACCATTCTTTTGTTAGGTGGTATGTCCTGATAGGTGTTTATGAGTATGAGGGATAGGAGGTTTGTTAGATTATAGGAATTAGCTAATTGATAAGGGCGAAACATTTTTAGCTTACATTGTATATTATACAGTCAATACGCACGTACAACCTATACCCATTAATGTGAAATGTAACACAAAGGAATCACTGTCTTCGCCGATTTTCTATTTCTCCTCGCGATTTCAGCAACAAAAGCTGTTAATATGATTGGATAAAGTCAAAGCATAAATGATTCATTTATACTTTCTTCAAGCTTTGGACGATAATAATTTTCCATTAAAAATAATTCATATACTGCAAGTGGATCTTCACAGTTTCGTTTATCCAAAATAACACTTGTTAAAATGTTAAATGTAACCTACTGAATATGTTTTTGTGTTAATTAAAATTGTATACATACTCGTGATTAAGATGTAAAAAATATATATAATAATAAATATCTCCTTTCAATTGAATGGACAACGCTACGCGCAACAGGATAGACTATCTGTTAGACTTGCTCCCAATAAATTCCTTGCTTTTCTCCACATCAATTTATGGTGCACAATTGGGAAATGTCTGGAACTACAAGTAATTTAATAAAAAAACTTTTAGTTGTAATAAAATGATTGCTTTTATTCTTCCATTTATTTTTTTAGTCTTATATCTTGAAAGTGGTACTTATTTTTTCTTTATCGAAACTAATAATCCGCTTCATCAAATTTCAATGACAAAATCTAATAAAAAACTTTAGGAATTTTATGAATTACATAAAAATATAGTCGTTAGTGTCTTTTAAGTTTTTTTTTAGTTAAAATCGCTCTTAAATTAAGCAAAAGAATTATCAGCACCAATTTAAAGGATTTGGAAAATCAAAGCCAACAACCACGGAGTTCCTTATAGGTTTAGCTAGTACAGAAGTTATAAACATCTTCCGATATTTAAGGAAAAAGTTGAAGTACTATGCGTGAATGCAAACTACCCTTGTATTTGTAAAAAACTTAATCATTTCACGTTCCAGTGATTTCGCTCCGCCAATTCTGGCAACATTATTTCAAGAATCTAGAAAGAAAGAAGAAGAATCAGTGTCAATTGTTTACTCTTCTTCACCATTTCAGCGCATAATTCCGGAATCCAAAGAAAAGAAATTTTAATCCCAGTATTAGAAAAAAGGTCTAATTTCTAACATAAAAAGCTTTATGAAAATCAAAGTTTGAGTAGTAGGCTGCTTAGGCAAGATGGGCAAAAAAATACTTAGTGAATTGATTACAAATACTAAAGTAGAAATAGCAGGTCCTGTTATCCGTTCAGGCAGGTAAATATATAGGTTTAGATATTGGACCAATCATAAGCCACGGTTCTATTTTAGGAATTAAAATTACAAGCTCCATTAGTGGTATATTTGAGTCATCAGATATTATAATAGATTTTACAACTAAAGAATGTTAGCCTGTCTCAAGGCAGCCGTAAAATTTAGAAAGCCGCTGGTTAGTGAAACAACAGGAGTGGAAAATGTTAATTTAAAAGAGTACGCTGCTAAGATATTATTGCAAAAGTAAGTAATAACATCTTTATTTTCTACGTACCAAAGGATAGGCGCGCAAGGCGAGACCACTTCTTCAAACTGAGAAATCTTGAAAATACCTCTTACGGTTAAGCAACTTTACAACTTCTCGTTTACTCAGGACTGTAAATTATAACCTATATTTGAAGGCTTTTTACATTAGCCTAAATGTTCCTTTTATATTTCTATTCTGCTATTTCCTTATGTACCTCCAATCCTCTAAGTACTTCAACCAAAATTAGAAACGCTTATTATTACTGCAAAAAAAGCTTATTATTGCAAAACAAAGGAATGGGCCAATTAGAACTATAAAGCTATATTTTGACTCTAATCGAGGTTCATTCAAAGATTACACGGAAAAACATAGTTTATATTATTAGTGGCCTTTTGTCTATTCTTACTATGATTTGCTAATTTTTTAATAATGTATTTGATAAAACTAACGCACTTTATCTTTTAGCACGACTGAAAAAAGAAAAACTGGAAGCTCTTCTCGACGAAGTCAAAACAACGGATCTGAAGCTGCTGGACCAGATGCTGACATAGAAGAAACTCGTCAATAGCATGAAGCTCGAAAAAGAATCATTGAAGGAAAAATATTGCGTCTCAGGCTGCATATTGGAACACTCGAAACTATTAACACCAATTGGGTCCAATATATTCAACAGTTCCAACACCTAAGAAACAACAATACCAAAATGGTCGAGGATAAAAAAAGGTATTTTATATTTAATAAATGAAGGTAGAGAAGTTATTATGACGTTAATCATGTATATGAATAACTTAAAGTTAGTGCTCCAACAATTAAACTTAAACAAAGCGAACTAAAGAAACAATCAACTCAAATAACTCACTAGGCAAAAAATTGTCCAAAATTGTGAAGAGGGTTCTGGAGTAGTTTCAAAGCCGCAATCCACTTGCAAAATATACCAAGCATTCAAAAATTGAATTATTTAATCGCATAATTAAAGAGAGATCCATTATTGGCCATTAATGGTTATTTCATAATGTCATAACCTCAGAAAATTATGATGTGATACAAAAAATCTTTATTGAAAAATTTGGGCAATCATAGATCAATCATAGATTATTAAAAAATCGTTCTATAGTGAGTTAAATTCGATCGAGAAGGATAAGTCAACTTGAAACAATGGATAAATATCTTGAACAATTAATGACATTAGAATTAAATTTCAAAATTTACTAGGAATGAAAAATTAAATTGTTGCATAAATAGAATTTCAGAAAAAAATTTTTCGTTATTTTCGACTACTCAATGCTACCAAAGCTATCGCACAGCATGACTGTACAATTATGTTCATTTTGAGTATTACGCAAAATTAATATGTCATGTTAAAAATTAACAGCAAATGAGGAGAAATAAATGTGCAGATGTGTAATTAATCGGTGCTAGATTTTGTAGACTAAGATATAAAATAAAAGAACTAATTAAAAAGTATTTTGAATAAAGATAATCAGAATTTAGTTATCTGCCATACAGTCTTAACATGATTTTCAAATGAGAGGGGAAATAGTATTACTATATATTTTGTTGATATTGAAAACTCATTAATAAAAAGATCGTAGAACATTTCAAACTTAATTTCAAAAACTCCGTGATATTTGTTAACTTTTTAAATCTTCCTTTCTATTTTAATTTATTTCATTAATAATTTAAGAAATATTTTTAGGAATAGCAAATGCATATTGGCGATAAAAAAAGTAAGGGAGTCAAATCATTGTTTGTATTGTTAGTTGCATTTAACGAACAGTTTTCACGGAAAATTAGGATGTATTCATTATAATAATTTATATGCTTTAATTATTCTTTGATATTAAACTTTTATATGTTTTAATTATTCTTTGGATATAAAATTAAACTTTTATTTTTTCTTCTTATGATACTAAAATCCAGCAATTGCAATTTTCATTTGTACTAGTTGATGAAGAAGTACATAACTGGAATCATTTTTTCACCATAATAATATAATATCATTTTTATTTCGCTTGAAAATTCGTCTGATACTCCTTCTTTCCATTTCGTTAAAAATTTATTCTATAAATTAGTGCTGGCATTGGTGAAATATGGTTGATTATATATTGTTTTCTATATTTCGTCATATGTAATTCCGTATATATTCACTTCTGAATGACTTTTTCAACTTCTGAATATGTATTTCTTATCAGAAGACTATAAATATTATCTATGACATTTTCAATTTTGAATTCCATAAAATTTATCGCTTTTTATTCTCGAGTTTTTTGCTTGAAAACTTAGACTCTTACTAATTCGATTTAATTAATAAATAGACAGTTTTCAAATACGCAAAAATTTAAGTAGTAAAGAATGAATTAAGAAAATTTATAAAAGAGAAAAAAATTAATGCTGACTGAAATTTTTGTTTGAATGTTAGATAATTATTTGAGACATTATGCAGTGAAAAAATATATGCCTTCTTTTAACACTATCACTAATATTCATTAATAAAAAAAGTATAATTATGGATTATTTTCTTCGAATTATCAGTGCTTCTGCTATTTTGTATACTTACGTATTATGTGATGCAATAGATTGTATTTAAGAAAAATTAGAATACATAAAAACATTGTGAAGTGTTAGTAACTAAAAAGAATTAAAATAGAAGGAAATAACGAAGAAATAGGTAATGTATATTATGGGTTATTAATCAAATGAACATTGCCAGTTTTCTCGGGGTGCGCAATACGAATATTCCAAGTTATCGAAGTTTTTCCGCTCAATAACGCATGCATGCTTTCTTGATTCGCAGAAACAACCTCTTCTTCTAAAATAAAAAAATTCAGTTTTGTTAGGAAATTTATGGAAAATCTTTATACTTATCAAAAATTCTGAGTTATAACACCGAATTTTTTTCGTTGGAATAAACATAAAGTACTTACGTCCACGATTGATGCGGTTTCAATATGCACCATGATTGTGGTTCACGTTGATCATAGCAAGCTTCATGGGTTTCGCAATGTTTCATCCTGCAGCAAATTGAGATGAAGCACAACGGAACCAGTTCATAATGGAAGTCATTTAGAATCATCAGGAAAATTACTTTTTTGAGTCATATTATTTAAATGCGAGGAAGATTTCAGGGGAATCTGAAAATTATTATGGCGATAAAAAGTATTTCATGTAGCAAAATAATGTTGTAAGTGAACAGTAAAATTCATAAAAAGTTAAAGCAGAGATTGCTTGGATATGAATTGAAGAATTTTTCAGAAGTTTAAATAATTAAATGATTGAAACGACTTACTTGCCATCACTTTCAACAAATTTTCCTCTAGTTACATATTCATCGTCTTCAATTGGATGATCATCATGCTCTTCTTCATGATCTTCATCGTCTCCTGCATTATCTTCTTCGCTTTCATCAAAAGATACATCCTGAAATCATAAAGATAGATGTCGTACGAAATGAAAATCAATGATTGAAGGAATTATTTGAGCATAATCTTTTTAAGTGATCTAAAGAATGGTCTGAATATTTGATACATTGAGAAGGTTAAACTGAACAAATTACCTCAGATTCTGATTCTGATTCTGATGTGCAAGATGATGTGACAAAAAGAAGCACTAAACCAAGAATTATGAAAAGTTTGTTCATTTTCTTTCTAAAAATTCAAATATGCATTAATTCTGCAAAAATGAAATGATTTCATAATGAATCAGTAATTTTTGAGTAGAATTAGAGGATTGGTGGTATTTATAATTTTTCACAATGAGTAAAAAAGTTTGGACAAATTATTCATTTTGCTCATTATTTTTTAATTTCCTTTACTATTCACCACTTATTTGTTAAGATGCAACGAATAAATAAATCAATTTTAAATAGTAATCAAACTTAGTAAGTATTCATCACTCAATACATGGCTAAAAAAAGGTTTGTCTGATTTGAAAAAAAAGAAATTGTTGTTAATTAAATCTAATTAATTAGTTTTATCTAAAGAGATAGTGAAAATGATAAAATTGAAGATAATTCTATCTGCATTTGATTCGTTTATATACGATATTTGGGTATGCAATTGAACAGATGTGTCGTTTTTTTCTTGTTTTCGAAAGAATATGGAAATAAAAGATATTTGATTTAACTTTAGCTTCCATATGGAACTGTATCAAAATATTATTTTTGTTTCTTTTCTACTGAAAGTTTACATAGCTGACTTATTTTAAACAAAAAATTTTTCTCTGCTTGAAAAATTTTTTTGATCTTTATCATCAGATTAAAAACTTTATTCAATTAATTTACACATATGAATTACTTCCATATTAATACTTTAATAAAGTTTTCCTTAAGACAACTCGCATGAAGAAATAGACTTTCTTGTCATGTTTATTAAAGCATTAAATATTATAACTTCTTTTTTGCATTTCAAAAATATTGGAAATATTGCCTGATAAAAGGCAGAGTTCATCAGAGTATCAACTTTTTTGAAATTTCGACAAATAAGTTACTTGGCACAAAACAATTTAACTGATGATTTGATTGATTTGAGAAATAATAATTAATTTTGATAGCGATTGTGCGATTGTGTTTTTTCTTCGTTAAGATTTTTTAGTCAGGAATTTAACCATCATATCTTTGTATGACGTTAGTGACGTAAATGCATGGCGAGAATTGGGCCCCAAATTATGCAATTTGCTAGTTGGCCACATTCGATTTATTTTCGAACTTTTCCAAACTTCATCACCAATGACTTCTTTACCTCTCCCGAGCTCTTTAATCATTTTCATTATCTCATTTAATTCTGTAAAATATTTTTCTCTATTATCTACAAAGTTTCTTTAATTGCCTTAATAACAGCATAGATTGATTCTGATTACCTGATTGATCAACTACAAATATAACTTTCAAAAGGTAGCTTGCGAATACTATCTTTTTATGCTCTTTTTCACTGAGATTATTCAAAAGTTTTGCAAATAGCTGGTCAGGAATGTTGCAAGCAAAAATCTGAAGTTTTTCAGACTCAGTTAGAGAATCAGTTATGAATTTGATTCTGTCAGGAGCAAATAATTCTGAGCTATTACTTCAGGCTTATTCCTGATCTAGCTTATTGACTTACTTCTTCAATTTATTTCTTTCTAGAGTATTGACTAGAATATAAGCTTGGTTAGGCTCCTTGGAAAGAATAGTTAAATGATGTTCAGATAAACTTCTTATGTGCATAAATTGATAATCGTCTATATTTTGAATAAGTACTTTAAATTGATCCTTTAACTATTTCATTAGAGCTCCAAGCTGATCCTTATTTGAAATAGGAACAATAATTTTCAGTTTTGTCTCATTTAACTCCTGAGAAAGAATTTTTAAGTTGGTGGCTGATTAAGTAGATCAACTAGATTTGCTTCTGATAGAAAGATTTGCTTTTGATTAATTCCCAAAGTTTCATAGAAGACAACAATGTTGAATTAAGATAGAATTGAAAGGAAAACAGACTGAAATGAAATACTTCAAGTACATTTTTTGTACTTGAAAAATGAAGAAATGCACACTTCAAGTACATTTTTGCTTAATATTATCTATCCAACAATCCATCTTTATCATTCATCCTAACTTATGCCTTTCCCAATCTTGTCTATAATGTTAAAATTCTCTCTTCGAATTTCTTAAATTTGAAATAGATTTTCAAGCTTCCGATCAACATACTTAATTTTAAGTGCTCTATTTCAAGTTGAATTTGATTCGTTGGAAATAATCGATGATATTAAAATTTCATTTTCGAAAATTTGTCGTTTTTGGATTTCAGTTATCAAATGGATTAAGTGCTACGTGTTGATCTAATCTACCATTAGGTGAACAGCCGAAAGTGTAGATATGATCTGAAAATTATCAGCTCTGAGAATTTATGTGCATTTCTGACGATAAAATGTTACATCAGCGTCTATTCATTCAAATTCTGTTCTCTCTTTCGGTACAAACAGGTTATCCCTTTTAACCTCTCTGATTGAATAAGATTTTCGAAAATTATTCATATTTTTCATTTGATTATTATTTGTCGATCAATTTCTAAAATTAAAAAATGTCACAGTTTTTGTATACATTTAGAAGGATGATAAATGCTAATATAATTTCATTGATTTTATATTTCTGATTATAGTAAACTCATTGTCAGAAATGCCAATGATTAAATGATTTTTAAATATAACTTGGTTAAGAAATATTACTGCTGTTTTCTAAGAATGTATCTAAGTAAAACTGATATCCAAACGTTGTTTTACCTTTTTAGAAACAATTAGTTTGAAAGCGAAGCCTTAATGATACATATTATAAATTTTCGAAATTTCGTCTTTAATTGATTTAAATAATTTATTTGCCTAATTTCTAGCTAATTTAATCTTACCTAATATGCATGTTCTCGTAAGGTTTATTTATATACATTCAATTCTTTGTGTCCAAAACATCATAACATATATATCAACTGATATGAACACATCACACATAAAAATCGTACATAAAGATTAAGTTAGCAGTATTGTACATAAAAATAAAACCTGATTTTCCAACTTGACCAACCTGACCAGAAAATTTTTAAAAAAGGTCAAACTATCAGTACGAATCTTATTCCTTTTTCTCTGTCACTCATAGTATTATTCTTTCTGTTATCCAATGTCTTCTTCATTTTATCCATTCTATAACTATTCATTTATCGCCTCTTTTATCAACTTAAAATTCATCCCGCCGTAAATTGTAATACATCTTCGTTATACATTTCTTATCAGCAGATAATTTTTATAGATACTTATTACTGATGCTTTGTAAGATGTTTTCTATTTGATCAATATAGTATTGGGAATTCCTAGAATATAATATCTTTACGAAATGTGCGACTGGACGAGACAACAGATAAAATAAACGTGAAAGATTAATAAGCAATGATCACAGCAATTTTATAGGTTCAGATGATTTGAAGTTTTTTATTAAATCTATCGTGCATGAATGTGAGGGTTCCTTATAGAAGTTCATAAATGCACTTATATGTATGAATTTCACATTGTCTTTTAAGATTACTTATCACATTTACTTGACAAATAACAACTTTGTCCATCCAGCAACAATATCATTTGTATTATTTGTCTCGAGAACATATCATTTCATTACCTTTAGTATTTGTGGGTGCTGTAGAATGACGAAAATTGATTGGCTCTCCATTGATGGAATTGAAATTGCATAAAGGAAGGATTAACATATTTAGTATAAGTATAGTTTAAAATTTCTGTTTTATTACCTTTATACGCCACTTCTTGGAATCTACACACTGATGCTAATGCATTACAGGAAAATGATATCAAAAACAGTAGTTAATATGTTCATCTTGATTGCTACAGTTTCTGCCGAAATTTATTCATCTTTTGCTTCGCTGAAAACATTAATTGGCGCTGAGAGAGATATTCCGATAATGATTAATAATTATGTTGAAAAAGAATTAGAAAAAATTGATTATCTGAAGAAGTAAGCATGTTTTATTTTCTTTCCAATCCAATTAAGTTTAACTTTTTTCCCTACATTTCATTTTTCACTTCAGTGTGAAAAACTGACATTAAAAATCACAGTATTATGATTGTACTTCTTATCTTATTAATAGAATACTGCATTATAAATGACAATCATTAATAAAATGAAAAGGTAATAATATTTTCGAGAATAGAACTAATAATGCCTACTCTGAATGAAATTGTTAAAAAAACTTTAATGATAAATATTTTAGAATTTTTGTTTTTGTAATATTATTGAAGTAATTAAAAGCATCTAGAATGGCTTCTATAGGATTTCAATATTTGTGTCTTCATAAATTCTTGATATTATTTTAGGTTCGCTCAAGAAGTACAAGAGCGTAATGATAAAGCTATACAAGATGGTGAGGAGGCGATAAGACATCCAATCAATGCCTTTCTGTTAATTAAAGGAATGATAGCAGATTGGAACAAAGCAGTAGATATTATGCAATTCAATTCCGCCGATGATATAATCCGTAACTTAACTCGTCAGCGATCTATTAAGCGTATCAATTATCCTACAGAGGTTTGTTTCCTTATCTTCATCTTCACTTCACAATCTCTTTCTGAGAAGACTAGCGTTTGAGGATGAATAATCATCTGAAAAAAATATATTTTGAATTCATGAAGTAAATGAAGCATACATTAGCTTAAATTTAGTTTATAGGAATGATCTGTTAAATACGTTATCATCCTATTTTATTTGCTACTAATGTATAGTTAGAAAGTGCAGATCCAACGTACCATAAAATCATTAATGATGTATTATAGTGAAAGATTTATAGGAGGATCTATCAGGCGCAGCCATTGGATTGTTACGCTTGCAAGATACGTATCAAATGAATACCAAGGATATTGCTGAAGGGAAAGTCCTAAATTCTCAAATTCGAACAGTTACTTTGAATGGTTAGTTTTGATTCTTTAAAAGATAATTTGAAGTATTTTTTTAATTAATACTGATTAAATTTTTCAATACGATGGACGTTAGATATTGACAGTTTTCTTTATCATATTTGAATTGAATTCGTGTTATTATAGATAAACATCAACTCGAATCTAGAAATTTACTGATTTTGAATTTACGGATTTCTTGCAGAACACAACGGTGCAGTCGCAATTTTATTGCTATTACAAAATGGATCGTCCGTATTTGCGTCTAGCGCCATTCAAAGTAGAAATAGTTCGCCAAAATCCTTTGGCTGCGTTATTCCATGATATTATATCGGATGAAGAGTCACGAATTATTGAAATTCTTGCGGTACCGAAGGCATGTTTAAGCTTCTTTTTACATATTAGAGTACTACATGCTTATTTTTCAAGGCAAGAGAGGAAGAGGAAGAATATACTCTGAACTTATCAAAATCGCTACTGCAGTAATTTCAGTTGAAACGAGCTTTAGCTCGCAATCCTGCGACTGGAAATTTTGAGACGACTGGCGCTCGTATTAGTAAGAAGTAAATGTTTAAATAGTTTCATTTATCCTAATTTCATAACAAAAAAAATTTATATTAAGTAGTGAGGAAATAAATTTGCCGAAAGCAAAAAAATTTTTTTTTTTAATTTTGGTTAATATGAAACTGAGACGAAAAAATTAATCTCTTTTATCCGCCGCAAATTTTTATTCGAAAATGAGTTCATTCACAGTACACGGTTGAGTCCGATGGAACATGAAATAGTTAAACGCATCAACAGACGCCTTGAATTGGCCACAAATCTCGAAATAGAAGCGGAGAGGATTTGCAGGTATTCTTTCAGATTTCTAAATTCCAAAATAGAAATTAGAAAAATTCAAAATTAACCATTTTTTGCTATTCAATCGTGTCGGTGAAAGACGAAAGATATAATTAGTTGTAGATAACTAAGAATGTTAAAAAAGTCAAATATTGATGCGTCAAGTATTGTAAACAATTGAAAAATCATGGTCATGCAGGGTCATTAAAGTTCAAATAGTGCGCCAAAGTCACAAAGAGGTCAACAAACTGAAAGGATATAAATGTTTACTGTCAAAGCACTCTATTCGCGGTCAACAAAATGAGAATTATCAAGAGCGATATATCAAAAGAATAAATATAGAAGAGGAACTCCGAAGGAACTGATTGAATTACTCGAGAATTTACTCGAGATTAGACAATCATAGTTCAATGGCGTGAGCAACAGTAATGATGGAACAAAAGAACAGCGAAGTCAGAAGGAAAATACGATGTTGTAACCACTATATAAGTGCCATATTGTGTTATAATATTATATAAATCCAAATCAAACCTATTGTTGACGTAGCAAATCACAATAGCCAAAAATGACCAATCTCTAGTTAACGATTACAGTCAACAAGAAATGTAGAAGAGGATTCTCCCTTCTATTTTTGATGAAGAGTTAAAAAAAGAACTAAAATACATTTTTATTTCTAAACAGTATGAGTAAATTTTTCTGAAAAGTCACATCCATAAAACTTGTGTAATAAATTTTAATCAAATCCAAACATTTAAAATACTTCAGATCCAGAATTACGGAGTTGGTGGACATTATGAACCTCATTTAGACTGCGCACTGGTAAGTTTTTATCTTCATTGCTGTTTTACATTTTATCACTGTTGTGTTACTCATCAATATGATTTGTTTAAAATTCTCACTCAAAATGCACTTTGAATAAGGAATTTCAAAAATTGATTAGAAGCGATATAGTTTTGCAGAAAAGATGATGAAAATGTTTTCATGCAAGATGAGAACATCATTCGCATTCGAGGCTTTCTTGATCAGTTAATAAGAAGATCACATTTTCAGAAGGCAAAGCAATACTTCAACAAATTGGGAGCTGGAATCGAATAGCTACAATTTTGATCTACGTATTCATTCATTTTCATTTCACTTGTTTTGGAATAATTTTTCGATAACTCAATCCCTCTAATTGTGCACAAGTAATCTTTCATTTCAGTACAGATGACTGCGCCAGAAGTCGGAGGAAGGACAGTATTCATCAATTTGAAAACATCAGTAAGGTGAGCTATTACATATTTGATTCCACGCCAAGATTATTATAATAGATCAAGTAGATTATTATAATGTTTCTTTAGAGAAATAAAATTAGCTAATTTTGAATTCAATTTCATTATTTTCAAATCGATTTATTTTGTATGCTAGATTAAATAAAAGAAGAAAATTTATGCAAAGATAAACAGAATCAATTGAAATTATTTAAAAACTTTTAAGTTTAATTCAATGTAGAAAAGGTGATATTAGATATATCTGATCTACTATTATAGTTTATTTTTGATGTTCTTAATTAATACATTATTTGGATTTCTACAGAATGCAGCATTGTTCTGGTATAATTTGATGCGTAGCGGTGAAGTAGATATGCGTTCTCGACATGGTTCATGTCCAGTATTAATGGAATTAAATGGACAGCAATAAAATGGTTTCATGAACGAGGGCAGGAATGGCGTCGACCGTGTAGTTTGAATCAGTTCGATCAAGAACGATATGTTGGTGATTTAGGAGCTCCTGAGCCGAAATATCGTTTAAATATCAGAGCAGAAGCCAAGAACCACACGAAAATGAGCAAAAAATGCTGAAAATTTTTGATTTAAAGCCTCTGAACCAAAGATTATGGAATCTCAAGATATTTAAGTGCTTGTGAAAGATATATATATCATGAAAAAGGATAAATTTTATATTTTGTAGAAATATGAGATTGAAGCCTCTGTGTAACATTTTTTTTGGATTGTACTAAAGCCTTATTAAAAATAAACAAGCCAGTACAGTGCTATTTTTGTCTAGCTATTTACTTTTTCCTTGCCGCATACTCCTTATTTTGTCCTATAATTCAATCAGTTTACAAATTTATAAATTTTCATTAAACTTTGGATAATATTGAGACAGAATTAAATATAAAGTGCAATGGAGTGCAACATTCTTTCATTTTTGATTCATCTCGGTCTTCTGTTCCAGTTCCATCTAACAACAATCTCTCTTTTATCACTCACACTAAATCTGCACGTTGCTTACCTAATCTTGTTTATAATATGAAATATCTTTGAATTATCAACAATTTTCTTCAATTTGAAATTAATTTCAGGTTTCAGATCAACTAGCTTCCTCACAAAATGTCATAAAATATATATCAGCTGACATGAATACATTGAATGCGACACTAATTATTGACATGAATTCGTTGAATGTGACACTAATGATTATACATAAAATAAAAATTAAGTTAACAATAGGCACACAAAAATAAGATTCAAACTGATCAGAAGCTCTTCCATAATAGGTCAAACAGTGAACGCGAGTTTTATTCGTCCCATTTACAGTTTGGATGCCTTGTGATACTTAATATCTTCTTTATTATCTCTTAAATCCAACCATCGCTGCTCCTCCATCTCCATCTGTTTTTTCAACTTCGAATGATTCTATAATAAATTCTACTTATTCTCGTAGAATGATTTTATCATAAATTGCAGCTCATTTTCTGTAATACTGGAAAGTCTATAGAATTCTTTCTTAGTACCTTACAATATGTGCGGTTGGATAAAGCAATAGTAAAATGCATGTGAAAAGTTAAAAAAAGTGTATAGCAACGATCACAGCAATTTTATAGTTATAGAAGACTTTATGTTTTCTATAAATGTGATCATAGCAATTCGTGCGCGCAATTACTTATCGCTGAAATCACCAAGACTAGAAAATCAGAGCAGTAAGTGATTCCTTTGTGTTGGATTTTGCATGAAAGGGTGTATATAAGTTGTACGTGCATATTTACTGTATAATGTATAATGCAAGATGTAAGCTAAAAATGTCTCGCCTTTGTCTATGAGCTATGATTCCCACTCTATAACAAACCCTCCCATTTCTTATATTCACAACCATATCAGGATCCAACATTAAACCATTATAAAGGATGTGCTTCATCCAAGTGGTTGGACATCTATAACCGACATTAATTAATCTCTTTTTTCTTTATGTTATTAAAATTTTTTATTGAAATTATTGAATTTGGTATTGTTGATTTTGTAATTGCTGCGTCCGTTAACATATTATCAAATTTATCATAATAAAGGTTTAAGTACCAACTTTGGGATGCTAACATTAAAGGGCAGAAAGAATCTTTAATTTTTTTCACTGTTAAAGAAAATCGGCGACAGCCCTTGTAAATGCTCTGAGAAATAGTTATTGATCGCTTAGTTTGTCATATTTGATTGAATTTATTTTGTTAGAAGAATCGTTAATCGAAATTATGAGATTTTTGATTTTGGATTTGGCGGATTTTTTTTTTCGCGGGATACAAAAGCGATCGAATTGCTACATTAAATAAACCATCCGCACTTCCGTCTACGATCACTATTCAAGATAGAAATTGTTCTCCAGAATCCCGTTGGCTGTACTGTTGCGTGATATTATATTGGACGAGAAATTATGAATTACTAAATTATCTTGCAGTGACTAATATTTGGTATTTCTTGTTTTAAGATAATGCATGCTCATTCTGAGAAAGCCAAAAATTAAGCAGGAGGAAGAAAAGGTTATTGTATTTATTTTAACTTGGCAGATTTGATATCGCAGTAATTTTAGTTGAGTCGTTTTCATTTCGCAATCGTTTAAAAATTTTTGTTGTTCTAACTTCTTAGTAACAGACGGAGAAAATTTTCTATTGCTGATAAAAAATTTCTTGTATTTTGATATTAAATTTTTATTCTATAATGACAACATAAAATAGTTCAACGTATCGATATATACTTTGAATTGACAATACATTTTAGAAGCTGTGGATAATGTTATAGTTATTCCTTTACTTTGCAGAATTAAAATGGAGAATTAAAAAAGAATTATTATCATATGTGAAGGAAAATTTCATTAGAATGCCAATAAATGTTAGCAATTCAGTATGAGACAAAGGATCAAAATGTTCGAGCATGATCTTTGTGTTGTTAGGTTTCGTAGATACGGCATATTTAATACCGGAAATAATATCCCAAGTCTGGGAAATCGATATGTTCTGTGAACATCATAAAATTACCTTTATGACATCATATCATTTTAGTTCAAATTTCTATATTTCGATCTTTTTATCATTTTAGCTCAAATTTCCAGTTATACATATTAATTTGAAGTTATTTAAATATATAACGAACTAATATCGTGCAAATACGGCATTACGAGCTCGTTTGTTGTAAATAAAATAGATTGTTAGTAATAAGGAGTAAGTGAAAATAATCAGCAATTGACAAAAAATAATGCTTAATTTCATTTTTAGGCTAAAAATTTTCAGTGCGGATAAAATTGAAGCATTGCTCTTTTTAATTCGCAAATTGATGTTACATGAATTGAGACATATTTCGCTCATAACTTCCGATGTTTGCTATATTGCCATATATCTTTGATATTTCACAATATATTTATTCATTAAATGTAGAGACGAAATGAAACAAAATAATTAAACAGAAAAATTCCGTAAATTTGAAAATAAATATAATTAAATAGAAAAATTTAACAAATTTGAAAAGAAAAATTTTCCTAATGTTGATTAATTCAACCAAATTTATAAATTAATGTTAAAAAAACCTAATGCAGTGAGGAATTCAATAAGAAAAGTTTTACAATAACAACAAGCTACACCGAAATTAGAAATTAGATATTTACACAATTTCAAGAATAATTTACTTTCAAAAGCGATTTCATTTTATAATATTTCTGGTAAAATAATAGCTATACCTGGGATAAAAGACACGGGATTAGAAATAATCAGCTGTTATTATCAGTAAATTACTAACAATACCGTTAAAGCATGAACGTAGTAATAATTACAACTGTCACATATTTTTGCAATTGTATGATGGTCGTGTCTCATGTCAAATCCACTTTTCACATCACTTTCACGACAGTTTAAGGGTAATATATTAATAATAATATGATATAAAAAGAACGAGCTACAATAACATTACTCAGTCAATCTTCCTTCATTGTTAGACATTGTTTAAAAGAATATGGAATGACAAGGAATTTCAACGTTCACAATAAAAATAGTTTTTGCAGATTTGAATTCTGAAATAATAAATGTAATTGATAAAGAAAATTGCATTAATATCTGAAAATTACAACTTATTTTTGCATAAAAAAAAAAAAATATCCATTACATCAGCAGATAACAATTGGAATATTCGAACTTCAACAGCACTGCACTGTTCATGCGACCAATAACTTATAAAACTCATAAATTATTCTAACTTATTTCTTCCTATTTTTTAATTCCGTTTAGTAGCCAATATTTGTTATATGTTTCGATTTATCTCAAATACTGTCTGCCGCATAATATAAGTAAAAAGTATAAAAAACTAAATAATAACAAGCACTAATCTTCTCCACCTGCCGTCCATAACCTAACAAACAAATAGCAATAAAAATGATGTGGCAAGGGTAATAATAATTCAAGGAAATTAATCAAAATCACTCCTATACATTGGATATCAGTGATAACATTGAAAAAAGCGGAACCATTACTCATTTCATTATTCAATGCATTTTGACTCAAATAACTGCTTGTGCTCTAACAAATATACTAATAACAATATATTAATAAACAATATAAAAATTAAAATGATGATTTCTAATTTTTATATTTTTTTTTTCTTCAACCGTGACAAAAATTAAATTTAGTTCTGCTGAATGGTGATAGCATCTCAAACTTAAGTAACTAAATCTTTATTAAGATTAATTTTGATAATACGTCAACGAATAAATCAACTACAAAACCAATAATACAAATTTAATGATAACAATCAGACAATTTTAATTACAACAACATAATTCAAAAAAAAAAGAATTAAATAATGCTCGATAAAGATGTCCAAGCACTTCGTGAAGTACATCTTGTATAATAGTTTTGATGGCGAGGATCCTCTTCTTCCGCGTAAGTGAAGGATCCTGGTACAATTCTGACAACTACAAGAAATAGCGCCTTTGTTAGCGTATGAGAATGGAGCTCTTTGTTAGAGCACTTTGATACAATGGGCGGACAATTTTAGCTTACATTTTACATTGCGTAGTAAATCGGCAACGTGCAACATATGCAGCAATATTAAATCCAGAATGAAGAAATTACTAATTTTCTGATTCTTTCGATTTCAGCGACGATAAATCAATAACCAAAAATTTTAAAGCAGGAAAATCATGCCTTGTTATCAATGCTTATCGATACTCTATATATTTATGTCCATGCATGCTGCTAATAAAAATTATGACTTAATAATTTTAAATCCATTTCTGTTTATTTTTTTTTTTGCATTTTGATTAGTAATATTGAATTTTTCAAGAAAAAAAAAATCAAGAGTAAGAATGTTCGATTTCTCTTCTCTTTTAATTTTGTTTGTAAAATTAGTAAAATCTCTCTAGACAGGTTTATAATGAAGTTTTTGTAGAAAATGGATTGGTTCAAAAAAAGCAGCGTAAAATTAAATCGGTGAGTGATAATGATTTCAATCATAAGTAATAATAAAGGATAATCAGTCACTTAAAGAGATTTTATTATTGTTAATCATTAATTTAACGAGAGATAACCATTGCTGAGTAGGTAGGAATTGAGAAATTTCATTTCTGTTATGAAAATAAATTTTTGGATGATTAGAAATTGAATAAAATTGGATTTGGATTTGTTGTATAACGAATTTCTCGGCTAGACGGACCTAATTTGCTGCAATTACAAGATACAAAATAATTGATAACTACTGATATGCAACTGATAACATATATTTCTTGTTTGATGAGAAATTATCGGAGGTTTTGTAAATGTTGGAGATTGATCAGATTGATAAAGTGTGAAAGTTTGAATTGGAATTATCAAACTGCTATCGATTACTAATCAAAATCAAAGCCAACTAAAAAAAAAAGTGGAAGAAAAAAGTGAAATTGTACTTTCGATGGAAAATAAATGTTTACAATATATTAACAAACTTCACACATATATTTCACATACGTTATTCGTGAAACCTAATTAACCTGAAATTATATTTTTTTTATTTTTTTTCAGCTACATTATACATAAAACCTAATTAATCTAAAATATATATTTTCTTTATTTTTCTTCAGGTACACTGTATGTAAAACCTAATTAAGTGAAATTTATTTATTTGTATTAATTAGTCTCAGCAATAAATTTTATTTTGAAAGAATTATAAAATATGTAATACTTTGGTGTATTTGAATATATTTATGCTAATAATTATGGTTTCGAATTTTTTTCAGCAATTTTTTTTTTGTACATAATTAAAAGGAATAATTTTTGAAAGTAAAAATTGATTTTCGAAATAGCAAATAATAATATGAATTTATTAAAAAATCAATTAACATTCATTATCATTATATGATTATAAGAATTTAATTGGATAACATGCTACTTTTTTGTTTGTTTATTAAATAATGTTAAAGTAAGCAAAAAAAAGTGATAATTGATAATTTTAAACTAATACAAAGCAAAGAAAAAAAGAAGCGATGAATTTCAATGGATAATAAAGAAATTAAAGTTTTGGCATAATTAAAATTACATTCGTTTCATAAATATTTTTAATGATAGAAAAATAATTTATGTTCTTATAATTTAGATCCAACTAATAAGCAATGTCTTTGTTAACTTATCACTAAGAATTATGATATGATATTTTCAGCTCAACAATAATATTTTCCATGATTAATAAAATATAGATTCAAGACTTTATCAAAAAATAACAAATTCCTGTAATGCAGAAATAAAATACTTCGTGTAAACATAAATCTACTTATCATTAATTATCAGCTTGATAATAATGATATTTTCAGCTTAATAATAATGATAATCGATAGGAATGCATTCCATTCAGGAATGTGAAATGCATTTTCATCTAATTAATAAACAAATGTCTTTGTTAACTTGTCACTAAGAATTATGTGAAATTTAATTATTTATTTTACTTATTTTATTCGTCCAAATTATTTTCAATATTTCAATACAAAAAAAAAGATTATCCCATTGACAGGGAATTAAATATAAAAAAGGCATGATAATGAAATTATCAATTTCTGATCATTTTGTGATTTTCTTCTATTAACACAAAGCCAAAAAATAATTATTTTGATTTAATTCCAATAAATAAAAATCGCATCGTTTTATCCAAGTTAACCGCTTATCGTATTTCTATCGAAGGAAGATTTATATGTATGTTTGTTATAAATGGAGAAGGAAAAATATTTCCTTTTTTAAGTTATTTTTTTTTTTCTATAATTTGCTTTTTAAATTATATTGAGTTAACATGGACATCATTGTTATTAAGCTGAAAAATATCATTATTATTAAACAGTATCAAGCTGAAATTATCATTATTATCAAGCTGATAATTAATGATCAATAGATTTATGTTTACATGAAATATTTTTTTTATTTCTTACAATAGAAATTTGCCATTTTATGATAAAGTCTTGGATCTAAATTTTATTATGGAAAATATTTTCCTGAAAAAATCAGGTAAATGTAACTAATGAAGTAAAACTTCTTAATCCATTTTTTTAACTTTGAATGAAGCAAACATTCAAACGAATTGAATACTTTCTATCGATGAATATGTTAACAATTTGTATATTATCATCTTAGTGATTTGTTTTCTCTGATAAAATGATGGTTCAAACAAATTCAGAAAATTACAATTGTAGCATTTTACCGTAGTCTTTTCTGTTCATTTTCAACATTGAAAAAGTGCTTTAAGACTTTTTTTTTCGACCAATCATTACTTTTATCACCGCTGGTTATTGATTCAAAATGACGATTTTTTTTGATTATCGATTAGTGACATGGAGGTATATATTTATCAAACTAATTCTGAAAAAGAAAGTATTATTTAACCGAAAGATTCAATGTTAGATGAGAAATAGTATAATGAAGAATGATAATATATAAAAACATTGATAATTATTATGATAATGAAAACAAAAGATAAGTTTGAAAGTTTTCTTTTTTTTTCTTTTAACATTTCATATCAATCATTTTAAATGAATCAACCTTACAATAATTTGTCAATTTTTTTTTGACATTTCATATTTTCAAGCGGCTTTTTTTGCAGCAATTCAAGCTTAAATATTATCAATTTAATTTATCATTAAAATTATGTCTTAAGCGTAATATAAAATATTAATAGCAGTGTCATAAAAATTATTTGAAATTAATTTCGAATCATATCGATATATCATTGAGAATTCATATGATATTGTCTTATCCTAACTGGAAGATATATCTCGACAGATTGAAATACAAATTTGAGAAATAACACACATTTCTTAATATTTTTAAATTTAGTTAAACAAAAATATTTTAATTACTTCATCATCATCTATATACCGTAACCAAATAATAAACCTGAAAGTTATCATATTGGATTTAACATTATTTTGATAAAATAATAAATAACGATCGAAATCAAAACTATTAACATCAATTTTAAAATTTATTAAATGTTTTTATTATTATTTCAAAATATAAAAAAATTGATCTTTTATCAGAAATTTTTTACTTATTTGTGCAAAATAATACTTAATTTTTATTCATAATCAAATGAAATGTGTGTTAAAAAAAGAAATTAAATGATTGTCATAATATGATCACTGCTGATAATTTCTTCCACTCAATTTGAGTATTTCAATTTTAAAAAAAAGAGAAATTAAATGATTAACACTAATATGATCATTGCCGACAATTTCTTCTACTCAGCTTGAGTAAATTTCAAATAATTTTCTAAAGTTGCTGAAACAAATATTTTCAAATTAATGAATTTCATTTAAGCATTTAACGTCATTATCGCATCGAAAACGAAATTGCATATTCAATTTATGCAATTAATAAATTTCAAGATAATAAATGAATTACGTTTTCAATTATCAATTAAACCATAGGAATAATAATTTGCAGAATTAAAATCACCTGTAACATTAATCTATTAATCTGTCATTTAAAAAGACATTTTGCATTCTACATCACGATTATGCTTTTTGATAATTTTTAAAAATGAATAAATTATTAGCTAATTTAATATCTGCTAAAGACAATATTGCTGCGTACTTTTTGATTTATCTTAATATATTTATATATTACACATAAAAAACATAATATGTACTTTGATTTATTTAGAAATTCAAGCATTCGAGAAATAACAAATTGCACTGAATTTTATCACATAATAGTTTTAATTCATTTAGTTTCAATTCATCTTTCAGACTTTAAAATTGCTTTTACCTAAAATATTCCTAGTCCAATAAAATAAGCATTCCCATTAGATTTTTTTTTTATTATCTGTTAACAATTTTATCTTCTAAATTATTAACATCTCACAGCTTTAAAATTTAAATCAGTATAATTCATTTCTAGTTGAATCAGTATAATTCATTTCTAATTCGTTCTACATATTTAATGTCGTCATTTAATAGCTTTAAATTTCAAATGAGCAAAATTTAGCAAATTTTATAATTATGATAATAAACACAATATTTAAAATTTATATATATGTCTTTTTAATACAAAAATGTTTTAGCACTTGGTGTTAAATCAAGAAATGAAATTTCTTAGCTTTGAACAAATTGAATTGAAATGATTTTACTAATTTGTAAGTGATAAAATTATTAGGAAATTAAGTTGTCGATATTACTGATCAATTTCAGGTGATATTATTTTTCATGCAGATATCAGATTATAATAAACCAATATGATAACTTTCAGTACTGTGCAATTCTACTGATCAATTGTTTTGAAAATTACTTATTCTATTTTTACCTTCTCATACCAATGGATTATCGTTTTATTGCTAATGGAACAACAACCGAAAGTTTGAAAAATTTTAACAACGAAAAACTGTTAAGAATTGTCAATCATATTTTGCATACATATGCATATTTGTTTTTTGGTTTACTACTCTATTGGTTAACATTCCAATCTTTCTACTTATCATAATGCGTAAAACACTCAGGTTAATTAATTTACCTTATAAATATGATATATATTTTAATGAATAGTTTCATCAAACATTTCAAGTGATCAATTAAAATATAGAAGATCGATTTTAAAACAATGTTGATTCTTATCAAATGATATGAATCAATTTTGACCAAAGTATTTTTTTTTGGATTTATAATAAAATTTATATGCACTTACTTTCATTTAAAATCATATAAATAATAGCCAGGGCAAGTTTTGTTTATTTTAGGAATTCTTATGTAGTTCTTGCAGTTGCATTCTTTAATAATGAATTAACCGGAATTAGTGCAATATTATTGGGTGTAAAACGAATAATTGTTTCGATTAATGGAGAAACGCTTATCGACCATCATAAATGTGTGCTGAATGTTTGTTTATTTGTTTACTTGTTTGTTTATTTTTAAAAAAGCATAACATAATTTATACTTATTTTTTTGGTCATTCAAAATTTTGAGTAATAAAACAAAATTTCGAAAACTAAAACAAAAGAATAGAAAAATAAGGAAGTATAAATGATAAATCCACTGCATAAAATAAGAAGAAATATTTTAAAAAATAATTCATTTCCTTAAAAATGCTTTAGGTTATTTAAAAGCATTAAAATGAAGTAGATGATGATGATGATAATGATGGTAATCATGATGACGATGATGAGTCGTTTATTAATATAATTAGATGTAATTTCAGGATAGTTAGTTGATAAAATAAATACTATGAATTTGATAAATAAAATTCCAGGTACCTATCTTACTTTTATCCGCGTTTTTTTTGAATGGATGGAGTTTGTTAATGAATACTGTGGAAAGATTTTGTGTTGTTTCATTCCCATTATATTACTACACTCATAGGACACAAATAAGTTATTCATTAATTATCATACAATATGTGATTACAATCATTGCAATCACTTCTGTCGTTATTGCAAGTTTAATTGAACCAACTCGACAAATATCTAATTTTTGTTTGTAAGTAATTGATAAGCAAATAATCACTTTAATAACAAACAATCACTTCTACCAATTTAGTTATCGTATCAGATTTTTCAAAATAAAATAGTGCAATTGATATTTGTTAAATTAATTTTTTCTTATTGTTAAAATTTACAATGATATAATATTGCAGCATACAAACGATATATTCAACTCATTTTTATATAGCGTTACTGATATTGAATTCTATTGCATCACTGTCGAATGTTCTTCTTATGATTATTGTCGTTATTATTCTAAAAGAGTATGATTTGAAAAATTTATATTTCTTAAAAAATTAATTATATAATTTATTTATACGGTTGACTACTATCATAATAAATTGGAAGTTATGCCAAGATTCATATACTCCATTTAACATGAAAATTTTTGAAAATATTGGATAAGAATTTGATGATTGCTTAACAGTGAATTAACAAACAATTCTAGTAATAGATTAACACAACAAATCAAAAGTGATCTTATCACTTATCATACAAACTATTAAAACAAATAATAGCATTGTAGATAATAGAATAAACTAGGAGAAATGAGAATTTATAATCAGACAATATATATCATAATTATTTAATATAAAATCTTTTGATAGAAATGTAGCTCATGCAAATATGTAACGATATAAAATGAATAATTTCTTAATTATTGTTTCTTAATGAATTTCATAGCTAGTAGAAATATATCAGCAAAATCAATTTCAAGTATGATTTGTCCTTTCGAATTGGATAAGATCTTCTTGATACTTTTGTCTCTTTCGTCGTAGCAAAATAGCGTTTATTCGTTTTGCATAATATTGTACAAGACAAAGGACAAAGCTTTTATTCATTCTATAAAATACTATAGTTGATTACAAAATATCTTCCTGAAATATCGTATGTATTCAGTACAATAATAACAATTAAATGAACAGCATACAGTTAATAACAAAGGATACCAAACAGTTGTCTGAATGAATGCTCATTTCGCTATCGTATATTCTTCTACTAATCATTGTTTTTACTTGTTTTACACTACTGCTGTTGTCATTGCTTTATTGATAGTTAATCCATCTTAAACTATGGATTCTGAAATAATCACTTATACTATTAATTGTCGATTGCCGATTTGATGATCTTGATAAATTCGAATCCGTTTTGGAAATTGAATTAGAATTAAATTGCACTTAAGAATGGTATTGTTTCCCGAGATGCTCCTCTTTAGATGATTTGTTCCTCGATCTTGATAGAGTGATGACTTGCAATATTGCTAATTATGCAAATTGTGGAAAATTATGATTGATTATCAGAACGGATAAGAGATTGACAATATTTATTTCAAACAATGCATGTACATTAACTTTAATCTTGTAAAAATTCCAAACAATTATATTTGTAGTTTAACATTTTAAACAAATGAATGAAGGCTTTTTAAAAGCTTTTGTGTAAGCGATATAGGTGGATGATTTAGAGAAATATGCAATATTTCTCAACCAAATATCCAAAGAAATATGAATATTCCTTCTGTACAAAATTCTTCGACTATTTTATCATATTTAGACTATAAAATATTTCGATTTTATCGATCAACAATTACATTAATATAATATTATCATATTTAGAAAGTTCGCTGCACGATTCCTTTCACATCATTCGCGCGGGAGGAATTTATCACAATTTCTCAAGAATCAAAAACGATATACCCAAACATCGCTTATCTCTTGTTGCTTTACATTTTGTATGTTTTTTTTTTTTGCATCCTGATTTCTGTAAAACACTATGGCGAAAGTTAAATTATTTCGATGATAGTGAAATACTTCTGAAGTTTTAGGATATAAATTTTTGCTATTTCTGAAATTTTGAAACACATGTTTTTGGTTTATAACTTTTTTAATACTCAGTTGACTAAGTTAGTCATGGGAAATAACATGCTTTCAGTCTATTATATTTAAAAGTGAATTTTAGTATTCATTGTTTTATTCAGTTAATCTAATTTTTTAGTTTTTATCGTGTTACCATCAATTGCGGAACATATTTACATGATGAAAACTTCTACAATATCACGAATCATTGTGATATGTTGCGTTTATTTGCGTTTATTGAATTGCTGTAGTACGGCATTGTTGTTCTTGTATCGACAAAGTGATTTACGTCATGCTGCAATTCGATTTCTCAGAAATCATTTATGTGGATGGAAGTATCATGTCCAATCAGTCAAAATTATTAGCTTTAGAAAATGATTTTCTGATTAAGCTTATTATAAATCCATATTTGATCTCTATCTATAATAATAAGTTTTTTACGCGATAATTTTCTGATTAAGCTTATTATAAATCCATATTTGACCTCTATCTATAATAAGTTTGTACTACGAAGAACTTTATTATCACTTTTAATAAAGATCATTTTAAAAGATTCTGAAAACAATTTTTTTGGATTCGGCAGTAAATATGGCATATAGATATCACACGAAAATAATTCTGATGCCGAAAAGTACCATATAACAATCAGTATCACTTGCGACAAATAATCATTCTAACTGTATCATAATTTCCTTTTCTAGGATTCATTGGTTACTTATTTAGCGAGATGACATATGTGATAGTTTTTCTTCTCTTATGCACTCAATTTGTCCGGAACTTTTTCCTGATTTTAAAATATTTTGATTCACATCTATTGCAAGTAATAGTACTTTGAAATATTTAACTCATTAACAAACTTGATTCAGTCATAAAATGTTAACTCCTATGCTCTCGAAATATTTCCAGTTCTGAAATAATTGAAACATAAACTTCTTTTGACACATTAATCATTCTTGATATAGAACTAATCAGCAGGCAAGTCATCTCTCTAGATGATTTTTCTTGTATATCACATATACAGCTTGTGAAGCCGAGTTTAAATTTAGATCAAAAATTGATATCAACAAAAGATTGAAATACAATCATGGAGTTTCATTATTTCACGATTATAAATGCATATATTTATTTCTACTAACATTGAAAGTTTTCAATTGTTGAAGCCATTTTTCAGACTCAATGTTTTTTCCATGTAAAAATTTCCTTACCAATTAATCATTACGACACGATATTGAATGAATACTAGGATGAATTGATTAAGCAATCAGGCATTAATGATGTTCACTGAATAAGTTAAAATCAGAAATGAAAAAGGAATAAGCTACCTCATTTTTTAATATGGTTAACAAATGATTCAAATATTTTTTCAACAATGATGAAATTACAGTCATCAGAATAAATATAAATTGCAAACGAAGAGTATTGGAATGATGATTGAAATTATGTCTACAGTGTTGTAGATGTGTGTATGACTAGTTAAAAACATCGGCCAGAATATTTAATTAGTGAAATAATTATTCCTAATAGGATAACAATCATTTAAAAAAAACAAGATGAAAACTGATGAAAAACATATACAAGTACGAGTAATGAAAGCAATTAAAAATAAGCAATGAGTAAAATAAATAAAAATGGCACGCAATGAGCAAACTTCACGAAATAATAAAGTTGACGAAATTAGTGAAAAATGAAGTTAAAAAAGTTGAGAAAAATCACCTATCACTTGTTTGACCATTGCAAAGCCACTCACATTTCTTTTATTTCCAAAAAATATATCATAAGTACCAGCGCAAAATTAATTGACAAAATATGCAAATATTCAAATTAATTAAAGAAATCGAAGAAAGAAGTACGAAATTACACCAAAATAGCTAGGATATTAAATAAATATGACTTAATTCATATTTTGTAATTTTTTCCTTTTTTCATTCTCTGTTACTGATAAGTTTAATTCGATTATTTAACTGCAAATGTCTATCTAATCTATTTATATTTAGTGGGAACATAATACTCTCAAGAAAAAACTGTGATATCAGAAATTTATAGGAAGTTAATATTTTTGAGCGATGTTAACTTAAAATACATATTTAAATGGAAGTAGAAATTAGTAACTAAAAATAATTAAAATATTACGAAAAACATTAATTAATTCCTCCACAAATTATCTGAAATATGCGAAATCATTTCAAATTGATGATATAGTACCATATTTTGCAAATCACTACAAAATTTAAATTATTATAAATTAAGTTAGGTAAGCAAGCTATCGAATAAGATAAGTTATAATTGTGAATGTTAGTAGTAAGAAAAATATTGCTGAAAAAAATTCCTAAATACAAAAATCACAGCATATTGATTTAACATTATAATATAATATCAGCAAAACTAATTTAATTTCAAAAAAATACTGATCAGAAAGATTGTTTCAGAATCAGAAAATTATTCAAAAATATGATATATATTTTATTTTAAAAATTTATGGATTTTTGAAAAGCATATAAAAAAATTGAAGTTCTTTCTGCCTTTCAATGGTAGCATCTCAAACTCAAACTTGAATAATTAAACCTTTATTATAATAAATTTGATAATGTATCAACGAACGCAGAAATTACAAGACCAATAATATAAATTCAATAATTTTAATAAAACAATTTTAATGATGATAGTACTTAAAGGAAAAGAAGATTAAATAACGCCCGTTATAGAGGTCCAACCACCTCGCTGAAGCACATCCTTTATAATGGTTTGGCGTTGGATGGTACGGTTGTGAGTATAAGAAATAGGAGGGTTTGTTATAGAGTGGGAATCATAGCTTATAGACAAAGGCGAGACATTTTTAGCTTACATCTTGCATTATACAGTAAATATGCACGTACAACATATGTATATATATACTCTTTCATGCGAAATCCAACAAAATGGAATCACGGACTGCTCTGATTTTCGTGTTCTGCTCGCGATTTCAACTACAGAATCATATATCTATCATCAATCTATCGATGCAAAAAAATTTTTTCAGAGAAAAAATCTATCAAATATATCAAATTCATATATAAACTTTCAGAAAAATGGCACATTGATTATTACACTAAATCATAGTAATATATTCAAAAAAAAGAAAAGAGAATGATTCAGATATAAAAAATTGTAATATTTTATCTATGTAACATTAAAGCATTTAATTTGATTCAACACGTTAAAGCTAAATCATCGATTCTGCCTACATCGAACTGTCGAAATTGTATTTATATTATTTTTTTATGTTTTATCCAAATTTTTATCGCTTTTTATTTTAATAAATATTTTCAAAAATATAGCACAATGCTTTATTAGATATGTTAAATTATAATCAATCGAATAAACGATAAATGCTGCAATTAAAAATATGATATAATAATATATTTAGAAGGCAGGATATATGATTAGGTAGAATTTATTTTCATATTCAAATTAATGGTTAATCGCCTGATTATAAATGGTAAGTTTCAAACGTCGAACTTCGTTTGAAGTTAGCTGCTTGAAATAAGTCTGGAGTTAACCAACCTGAAATAATCAGCAGTCTCGAATAGGGAAGAGATTTTCGTATTAGTTTGAAGTATCATTATAGATAATATCAACTACTGTTTGATAATGACTTCAGTTGTTAAATATTATTTAATGTTTTAATACATTTGATTTTGATATTACCATTTTCTCTTCCTCGAAAGAAATCCTACAATCGAATAGATTTATGCAATCAAACTTCAAGTATCGAATTTGAAATTAAAAAAAAAGATTTTGAGGAATATTATGTAACGAAAGCATTTGAAGATTATTTATAATTGTTGACAGATTTACGGATGAACTTTTTATGACAAATTGAATCGGATTTTAAATAGAAGAAGCTTTATTAATTTAATTGACAAATTGGATCAAAATTTTCGAAAAGGCTTTATTTATTTCATTTTTTCTAAATTTCATTTTTACTAAATTATCAGACTAATTTTTCTTGAAAGCATAATGTAATAAAATGCATAAATGTAAAAAATCTAAAAATAAAATTAGCATTATCTCATAATTTTCTTTTACACAAAAATAAAAAAGCAATTTAATTTAATTTCTTTTGACTAAGCAAAAAAATCACGTCTTTTTACATTTGTTAATTAACGTTTACAAATATTTTATATGCAATTTCCATATATTTTCGATTATATTCGATTATTATAAAAGTATCATTTATTACTATTTACTTAATATATCATCTTTATTTCATAATAATCAGTAGATTTTTATCTATATGAAATAGATTTATTTGTTTCACTACACGATATATGATCGTATCGATCGACGAGGATAAATATTTTTGAAAGTATTAATCTGCATCTTATTTGAATGAAACTATTTTCTCTGAAAGGATCAAATAAATAAATTGAAAGAAGTATATTATAGTTTTGTTAAAGCAAAATATCGCAATCTATTTTTTTCAACTTTTAAAGGTATAATTGTTTAGTTTGTATATATAATATACCTTTTTTATTTTTTATTTTTTGAAATAATTGGGCCATTTTTTTTGTTGGCCAATATTATTTAAAGGCTTGCAGATGAAATGACGATTTTTTTATTTCTGTTGTCGATTAATCTATAAGTACATTTGTTTATCGATTTCTCTTCTTTTTTTGTTATGCATCAGAGTTTAATCAAAAAAGTATCAGTGTCTTATTGATAAAAAAAATCAATTATTAATGATTATCCCAACTAATCAATGATCACTAAAAGTTATCAATGATTAATTATTATCTTTTCTTCTTTTCAATTTTATCACTTCCTGCACAAAATTTCCTGAATATTGTTGCATTTATTAATAACTCTTAGGTTAAAAGACATCCTTCAAAATAGATTCACTTCCCTTTTCTTGCCTCTTTTTTTATCATCAAGACTGATAATTTTTTTGATTGTTCCATTTTGAAGTGATTTTTGCTTCCTGATCAATAAAATAGTACTTCTAATTTTAAAAGACCATAGAAATAAGCAATAAATAATAATTAAAGCCAAGCAATTAATCATAAAGCAAGAAACATGCAATTGGATCACATATAATTAATCACATATAACAATATCTATTTAAACATGCAACAAACAAAGTTTTTCGCAATGCTGTAAAAGTATAAAATTTTTATAATAGCTATTTTTATATAACTAATTTTATTCTTATTATTAAAATATTTGTCCACTGATGATATATGTATAAGTATTTTATTTAAATTCGAAATTTCAAAATTTTAAACACTCTTTATTTTGAAATTTCATCAATTATAATCACGCCTTTTAATAAAATATCGCTCAGGTAATCGAATTTTAATTTCAGCAAAATTTTTGCTTTATTTGCTTAATTTTTGCTTAATAATAATAATGTGATTAAAAACATTCTTATATATTATCATAATTAGAGTTAGAAAATTCGAATATTTAAAATCGTATCAATATTAAGAAGGATTAAACTGAAAAAATAAACAGAAAAATTTCATTTATGAGCTACTGCAATATTTTTTCAAATTTCCAATATTTGAAATTTTTGTATTCAAAATCAAACAATAAAATTAAAAAAAATCATTTATGAAACGTTTGGTTACTTTTATTTAATATTTTAGAAAATTTTCTCGAATTAATTTTTTTTTTCTAAATTAGTAACATTTTTTCCCAATTCAATTAAACAAATCAAAGACAAAATTTAGTTATAGAAAAAAAAAAACGAGTAATTGTATGATTTTTTTTAACTCACGTAATTTAATAATTTATTTATTACCAAAAATTTAACGCAATAAAAAATTAATTAATTCATTTAATTTTCTGCCAGAATAAAAGATGAAATATGAGTAGCAATTATCCCGAGACAGTAATGAATTATACGTGCATTTAGGCAGCTGATACATTTTCAAAAACAAATTAATTTTTTGAAAAAGTTAAAAACTGTTACTTTGCTATCATCATAAATTTTTTCTTTCCATTATTTAATCGACCACAAAAATATTTATTTCATTCCGCCAATATTCAGCGAACAAAATGTTGGTTTGGTAAATTTAAATGACAAAATTATTTTTTATTTTTTTCTTTTGATCAGAATGATTAAATTAAATTAAATTAAATATTTCGATAAATACTTTTTTTAAGAAAATTCATTTTTCATTTTTTTCGACAAATCATTTTGTATAAAAACAGCTGTACGGATATTTTTTCTTTTGAAAATAAAAATAATTTATTTAAATAAATTTCAAATTTTAAAAAGTATTATTAATCAAATGCACAATTTCTCCAGAAATAATAGCATTCAATATTATATAACGAAATTATAATTTACGTCATTAAACTAATTAGTCCCTTTCGTTTCCAGCTTTCTATGATGATTCATAATTATTAAATTTTTTTTTAAATTATTAAATTTAAAAATAATTATTAAATTAATAGTTATTAAAAAATTAATTAATGATTATTTAAATTAATTATGAAATTTTATGCGGTAAATTTATATCTTTAAATGATCGTATTAATTTTAGAGGAAACAATTTGTAATTTTTGCATTATATATAATAGAAGATATATTCAATGATTTACATTAATACGCTTTGTTTAAATATATTTCCACGTGCGTGTAACACACCAATCATTTACATTAGAAAATCAATGAATAAATTTTAATTTAAATTAATGCAACAAATTACATTCCTTTTTCATAATCTGTACATATAATTAAAAATATATTTTCTCATATATTACAAGATCAATTTAATGAAATTTGTTCTTAATTAGATTTTATTATTTTTTTTCCTTAACGTAATTTCATGCATATTTTAGCCAAAAATTCATCATCCAAATAATTTTTCTTTTCTTTTATAATAAAATTTTTCCCAATGTTATAAAACACTTTGATGGATGCAAAAAAAAAAAAAAAAAAAAATTGTTAATTTTATTGTTGCTCATAAATTGTTCGTAATATATTACACTTTGTAGCAATTTAATTCGTAATGATATTCGAGGAATATTTTTCTTAAGATAAATTTAAATTGCAAACGAGCCTAGGTTTTTTTTTTGTATTTTTCCTAAGCTTATAGGCAAACTCATGAATTTCACGAATTAAAGGCTGAAACAGTTTTAAATGATAAAAAAGCCTGAGGCATTTTTTTTAAATTAATAAATTATTTCTAGGCAAGTTTTTTTTTTAAGTTTCAAAAAAGAAAAGATATTTTTTTATGAAATGAAATTTAATCTACTTTCCTTTCCTTTCCTTTCCTTTCCTTTTTTTAAGATAATAATTTATTTATAGAATTAAATTATAATAGTGGAAAGCTGAAAGGGATAAATTTTAAAATCTATCCAATTTTTAAATACCGTTGTGATGAATTTTAAATGACATTTTTCTGCTGATGTTTTTTTTGGTTTTTTTCAAAGCATTAATATAAGTTTTAAACTTCGTTATTTTATTATTATTATTTCATCTTTCATTATTATTAATTCATTTTTCATTATTGTTAGACTTTTGCAGTCTAAATATAATGCATTCTTTTTCTTTTTTGCTAAAATCAATAAAGCGAATTTCATATTTGGAAACATTCCTTTTTAAATTTCATTCTTGCATTATAGTTTTGACTAATAAAAATTTTTAACAAATTTTCAATTGATTCATTTATAAAATTTAATTCATATCATATAAATACAAGCGAATTGTTAATTATCTGTTAGTTCATTTCCTATATTTTGAAAAAAGTGGTTGCTTAATTGCTAATTCTCCTGAAATAATCTGATCACGCTGTTTATCAGTTTATCAAACAGTTGGCTCGTGTTTTTCATTTGCGTCAGTTGGTTAATATTTGTTTATGATATTTGTTTCACTGTTAAAATAATCATTCGTAATTATTTCCGTAAAATTTTTGTTTCATTTTTCTTTTTCTTTTTTTTTTATTTCTTTCAATGGCAGAAAGGGTAAAAAAAGAAATGAAATATTTTATTATTATTTTACTTTTCGTTTTGTTACAAACATTTAATTACGTTATTTCAATTTGAAAATTATCAAATTTTTATCACTTAGTTGATTTTTAGTCTTCCCAATTCAAACAAACAAAAACATTTTTATTCAAACATTAGAATTTAATACTTGTTGAAATTAGTAATTTATCATTTTGATAAGCGTGTTGTGAAGGATGAAATTAGCAGCTTGTTTACTTTCTAGCAGTCTTATCCATTTTTCTCAGATATTGCCTTGGTGATAATAATGCCTGTTTACTAAATTTGCAAGTAAAATGATCTTTAAACTTGTTATTTTAAGAGCTTCTAAAATGATGCAAATACTAGCTAGGAATGTGGATAATATTCAATGAAACATCAACTCATTCATTAGTTTAAAATCAATCTTTCAATCATTTTCCTTTGTTTTTCTTTTTTCTCTTTTTTCTCCTTTTTTGTCTTTCTCTCACATTTTTTCTCCATCTTATTTGTTATATTAAATCCACTTAACTAAAATGAAACTTGAAAAAGTATTAAAAAAAGAATTGATATTTTAATTGAGAGAAATAATGATAGAAAGGAAAGAAAAATCTTTCAGTGATATTTAGATGGAGTGATTTATTGTCATCAATAAACATCGTCAAATTTAAAGTTATTTGCAGCAAGAACTTTGATCTGTTAAAAAGTTATAAATTATCAGTTTTTTTTTCGCTCATTTTTTTTTTTTTTGCTTTTGTTATTTCTTCTTTCGTTTTCAGTTCAGCATTTACCATTTTTTTTTTTTGAAAATTAAATTTAATTACGATTCGGCATTTTTTAATTCTTTCACAAAATTTTATGTTGCAGAAGTTGTTTTTGATTTATCCTATTTTAAAATTGCAAGAAAAAAAATGAAATAAATAAAAAATATGCTTATTCATAAGTTCGTCATTTTCATATCTTTTTTTCCGAATTTTTTGTAATAAAAATTATTCAATTTATTGGTGCAAAAAAAGTCAAACTAAAAAAATCGCCTTTTTCAAAATAAAAAGAATTTATTATATTAAAAATTTTCTTTCTAAAATTATTTTATTTCTTAATTCTTTGATTTAATTAATCAGTTAATTTTGATTCTCAATCTAAATTATCAAATTAAATTATAATCATTTCTTCATGTAATAAATTTTAATTTTATTTAGTTCATTTGCGTTAAAAAATATGCCTTTCGAAACAAATTAATTATTGATTTTATTAACAATTGATTAATTGATTTTGGTTTTAAAATAAAATTATAATCGTCAAAAAATTACAATCAAATTAATATATTGAATTTCTAATTGCTATTTTTACAATTATTATTTGCATATAGAAATGTTTAATTTTCTTGTAATTTTAGATTTCAGTTAAAGTCTATTTTCAAGTATTGTTTATTAATTTCATCAAAAACAAATAATTTTTTTATATTCTTTTATTAAAGTATTATTTTTTCTTTTCGCTATTTACTTATTTTATATATTTGAAAATTCCCATATTAACTTTAGATATTTATAATATTTCCAATTTCAATCATTGATATTATCATTTTTCATCATTTTACAATTAACTCAACTAATTTGCTTCTATCAGGTATTTCATTTATCTTCTTTACCTAATTATTTTACTTCAATCTCTTCGTACTATACATTTGAACAGTTAATTATCTTGAAATGATTAATATCAATGTACGATTCTTGATCGCTATTTTCCTTTTTTTTTTTCGTAAAAGAGAATTCTATAAAAGTTAAAATTACATTTAAAAAAAACATTGATTTTTTTCTACATGTATCTTCTTTAGTACTCTAAAGTTCATAGTCTTTAATCACTTTTTTTTTAAATCACATTTGCTGATAATGAATTTAAATTCGTAAATAGATATTAATAATTAAAAGTAAACATTGGATATGATTATTTTAACATTTACTAGAACTGGATTTAAAGTTCTGAATAAATTTTAGAAATTAAAAAATAAAACATTTAATTTGGTCATTTCATGATAACATCTTTCATTTATATTCATGATTTTTTTTTGTGATATTCAATTTCAAATGTTACTAAAAATTTTATTTTTCTCGACTTTTTATTTAATTTCTAAACATTTGTTCCTTGCTGATTTATAAAAAAATGAAATATCTGATAATAATAAACTTTTTTATAGAAGTAGCATATTTCTATTACTGATATTCTTATCAATTATATATTATTATGTAATGATATTTATATCGACTGGAATCATCACATTTTATAAATTCTAAAATTTTATTCATTCTTTAAAATTTATTTCGTTTGTAGCAAAAAGTTTTTAAATTTTAATTTTAATATAACATATCAAAAAGATAATATTTGATTTGTTTTAAATCTTATCAAATCATTATATAAGAATTTTTTGTTTCATTAAATTTTTTATATCAGTCTAATTTTTTATATCAACCAATTATTGATTATTATGTTGTTTAACATTTCATTAATATTAATGAAATATAAAATATAAAATAACGACATATCCATAATAGCAAAAATGTTATCACAACTTATGCATAATAGCAAAAGTGTTATCTTTATAAAATGAGAAAAAAAAATGTTGTCATTATCATAAAAATTCTGTTAGTATATACATTTTTTATTTTTATTTTTATAAATATTGATACAAATGAGAGTCGAAAAAATTTCTTGACGTTAGACTGAAATAAAAATTTATAGAACGAAATAGAGCAAATGGTTAAGAAAGGGAAAAAAAAATTTGATAAATTTCTTTTCTTTTTATTGACTAATGAAAGTTTTCCGGAAATTTTCAGAATAACGAAAATGCTCATCCTTTTTTTTTTTTTTGTTTCAAAAAATGAGAAAAACGAGAAATTGGAAAATGATAAAATTGAGAATAAGCTAAAATTTATGGAAAATGTGAAAAAAAAAAAATATATATATTTTTTTCTTTTAGCTCTTTCAACTATTCGTCAATAAATTTTTCTCGATAAAATCACACATTTTTTTTTTTTATTTAAGCATCGTTTGAGAACGGAAGTTTGTGACATTTTCATTTAAATATTTCTGATATTTTTTCTCATTTTTCTTCCCCTTTTTCTTTCTCCCTCTTTCCTTCTCTTTCTTTCCATATCTCTCACTCTCTCTCTTTTTCTAACTTTATTCAAATCTATTATTGGTAAATAGTTAATTTTAGTGTTACTTTATTTAAATTAAACTTTATTTATTTGTTTGAAATAATTTTTAATAGTAACTGTTGTTTAGATAAGAAATTAAATTTTTGTATTCATTTAAATAAGAATTGATTGGGAGCATAGATTTGAATATAATTTTAATAAATTAAATTTTAAATATTGTTAACAAATGTTACATTAATATATTGCATTAAAAAATTGAAAACTAGAAATTTGATCATTAATTCTTTTATTTTTTTAAAGAAAGAAATATTTGAAGCCAATAATTTGATAAATAAAATCTTGATATTATATGGTTGGAAATTCGAAAATATTGCTTCCTTTAACAAAAACGATGAAAGATGACAAAATATATTTTGAAATTTATTTTTTTATTTATTTCAAAAAGTTTATCGTTTCAATTGCTTAAATACCAACTGTTTAATTTAATTATACGTTTTCAAGCAACTAACAATAGCTTAGAATTTTTAAAAAATATATTCCAAGAATATAGAACGAAATTTTTAAAGCCAATAACTTTATAAATAAAACCTTGATATTAATATTGGTTTGAATTTGTGATCGTAGTCACATTCATGCTACTATGTATTATTAGATCACAATGGGAAATTCCTACCTGTCGAGAAAAAAGCAAGATAATTTTATAAAACAATTTTAACTAAATAACTAGCCATTTTTTATTTCGGTATCTTTCCGTTTTCATCTTTATAATCCGGTTTTGTATTGTCATATATTATCCGTTTTCATCGTCATATCCAGTTTTTTATTATTATGTATTATCCGTTATCTTCATATCCAATTTTATATTATCATGTATTATCCGTTTTTATTTTTGTATTCATATTTCTCCCAGGAAAACGGATCCTTTCTCTTCGACTACTGTAAAAATCATCTCAAAGCTTGTTTTCAGTTATTACCCAAGAAATCACGATATTACCGGATAATTCTTAATTACTGTAGCAAATCTTTTATTTAAAACTTGTTACTAATAATTATATTTCTAATCGATCTTATTTTATTCCGATGTTTTTCCATTTTTTTACTAGGAAAAGCAATGTTCTGCAATATTTATTTTCTTACGACCGACAGACTGAACAATTTTTTGGAATGTGAAAAAGAAATTAATTTCTAGAACTGAAAAATTTTACATTTGTCGTGAAAAAAAAAACTTTCAAAATGTTGCCACTCATATTTTACATCATTAATTATGTAATAATAAAATATTGAATTTGATTAAAATTCTATCAATTTTTTCCATCCTCAACTTGTCTTAATTTTATATTTTCTTCATTTGGTTTAATTTAATTCAGTTTGCTTAAATTTATTTCGCATTTTAAACTAATGTAATTCATTCATTTTCAAGTTTTTTCTTACATTGTGCAACTGATACACTTTAAATGATACAGTATGCTTGCTGATTGTAAATATTTTTATTCAACATTTTTAATTTCAGATTGAAAATGGCGAATTTCAATCATGATGATTATAGGCAACTGGAGAACACAGAAGGTAAAGTAAAATTATATGACAATATTACTTTATCAATTTTGACAACTATAATCAATTTCATATCTATGGTAGCATCATCTCTTTAACAGTATAGAGAATAGAAAAGATAAGGTAAAATTATATGACAATATTACTTTATCAATTTTGACAACTATAATCAATTTCATATGCTTGGCAATATTATCTCCTAAACATTATAAACAGATATTATGAAATTTTTAAATCTTTCTAGTCTGTTATCTATCACAAATGAATATATATGCAATAAAATATAATTTTAAAAGATTTTTAGATAGCAATGAAGATAAAATGGAAGAGCTACTCGAAAAACTATATGATCAACCTTTTCATCGTAAAACCCGTGGATCCATTAACAAATTTAGTGGAAATTATATGAAACGTGTAAGCATTTTATTTATATTTATTCAAATGTGAATCATCAAATCAAACTTTCATTTTTTAAATTTGCAGAAAAATAAAACTAAAGTTTTTCGTAAATTTCAATAAAAGATTTATCAACATTTTTGAAATCTTAATGAAAAGAGAGCTTAATTATATACGAATTGAAGAGAGATGTTTAAAAAAAAAAATTCTGAGAGATAAAATCTGGAAAGTTCTCAGTTTGACAGTATCCAAATGATACAACTTACTGTACGTTGGAAACAGTACATGCAATTGATTCTTCAAGAAAAGTTCCAAAGTGCGATAATCATAAATTAAATTATTATAATTAGATTACTGGTATATTATACTATCGATCATACAGAATCATATTATCAAAGTTACTGTGACATTTTGGCTCAGCTATGAATTTTTAGGCACAGTTTGATGCGATAATGAAATATCTATAAAAACAGTTTTTTTTCAGAGCAAAAATTTATGAATTTTATTGTATTTTATAGAATTTGTTGCATGCATTGAAAGCCTTAAATTATACAACTGATGAAACAATCGATATAGAACGTATGGTAGATTTGGGTCTTGAAGTTCTGGCACAAACTTGGCGACGAAGAGACGCTGATTCTGAAATTGCTTTCCAGGCAAGAAATTTTGATATTGCTTATGAAATCTCATTTTTAATTTCATTTCAAAATATTGCCTTTTTTTTGTAGGGTTTATTAGCAATACTTGAATATTGCCTCAATCAATCGGCAGCGGGTTATTCATCATTCGAACAATTCATTAATGCTCTTGGTTATAATACGATGCAATTTTGGCGATATGCAGTACCGTATATTTATGATTCCGATCTAACATACGGTACAAAATTTCGTGATTCATTATTATTTAGCTTAACGCTATATGATATTAATAATGGCAAAAATAAACTCAGGTTTGTTAAGTTTAAATTTTTTCAATTTTAAAATAATGACTAAATATGGAAATCTTAAACCAATGATTTTATAATTTTATTAATTGGATTTTAGGATGATTGATAGTATTATCATTATTTACATTGCCAATTAATAATAATAATCATAATTTATTAAATTTTAATATTCATTATATTTAGTATAGTAAAATGTTGATTTTTTTATCGGATTATTTTAGAATTTCCAAAATTTACAAGCATATATTTTCATTTTTTAGAGAATTGTATACATCAGTACCAGGTGTACGTAAATCATTACTTGGCGTTCATGCAAAACGTTTTGGTGAACGATTTCATCATTTGAAACGACGATTAAGCATTAGTCGAGAAGGTTCATCACGATCAAGCATAACTAGCTCCGCTGATTCTTATTCTGAATCTAGCGATAAAAGTAGTAGTAGCAGAGCTATGGATCGTTCACAAAGTTTTTCACGTGGTTTGTTTTTGAAAAATTTTCATAAATATTTTTTTATAAATTTCATTCCTTTTTTGAAAAATATATTTACTTTTCATCGTTGTCTATGTCCAGTTCAATCACCTTGTTTAATCTTTTCATTAAACAATGTACAAATTATAATTTGAATTAATTGATTATCTTAAATTATTAATTTTCTTCTATGAAATATTTCTAAAACTATCACTCCTATTTTAATCTTATCATTACTTTCTTATTTTGATCATTTATTTCCTTCGTTATTTACCTAATTTTTTTTGATTCAATCGCTTTATTGAGTAATTTTTAGATTGTTTTGAATTATTTACTATTTTGGTTCTTTGGTATTAATTTTATTAATTTATCAATTAGTGCATTAATTTCTGTTTTATCATTAGTTTCTGTTTTATTCAATGATCTAATTTTTTCTAGTTCGATTCTTTATTTTTAATTGTTTTAAAGCCAACTATTTTTTAAATCTGTTTTAAATCTCCTATTGCAATTCATATTTCGATTATAAAATAATTGCGCGATTACTTATCTCATCACAAATAGGAAAAGTAAATTACAACTAAAATGTTAATTTAATCAAAAAAGTTTTTAAATAATTTTAAATTCATTATGTTATTTTTTCACTATTAAAATTATTATATAAATATAAATTTTTTTTAACCACAAGAAAAACCACGAAGAGTACGTCGATCAATTTCACGTGCATCCGAGAGTAGTATGGGTTCACGAGAACTATCGAAAGAAGTAATTGCTAGCGGAGGCTTAGCTAGTACACATTTTCAGGTATTCATTTTAAAACTTACCATAATTTCAAGTTATTGTACAGATTTTTTTTCAAATTCCAATAAAAGATATACTGTTTTCTGATGTTCAATTTGTATAACATTTCAAGCAATGCTAATTCCAAGAAAATTTTATTATCAATTCAATATATTTTCGGATTTCAACAATTTTTTTTCTTTTTCAGCAACGTGTAATCAATGTTTCTAATGCACCACCGGTTAGCCTAACACGGGAAAAAACAGGTGAATGGGAAATTAAGCAAGGTTCTGGTGGCCTAGTTTCAGCTGTAGATCCTGTAATGTCAAAAGATAAAGAAAATGTTTGGCTTGCCAATCTTGGAATGAATTTACATAAGAAGCCAAAGTAAATTAATTATCATAAATATTTTGCTAAAAGTGGTAAAAACAAAGAACGGCACTCTCATCTGCGAGTTTAATTTTACTAATTAGTTTTTTTATTTCACTCCATTGTACAATTGATTTGCTGAACTTTTTTTGTCTTCTCTCATCTTCTCCTTCGCATCCTATCATATTTTTGAAAATAAGCATGGATCATATTTTAGAAATTATTACAAAATTTGGACTGAAAATACAATATTTTTCGCTCATAAGGAGCTCAAATTTTTATATATTTGACATAGGGTAAACAACGGCGATCCATTTGAATTATTTTCCATTCATTTCTAACTTTCATCATCATATATCCTTTAAAATTCGAATAAAATTTATAAAGAGAAGGTGTATTTTTACGATATGTTAAGTAATTAGCAAAAGTAATTGAAAATAATTGATAAAATAAATAAATTAAAGAAGCATTAAGACTTTTTAAAAATAAATTAAACAAGAAATGAAAAGGGAATTTAAGAACATTATAGAATCTTTCAAAACTAAAGTCATCCAGTAGATGATATTAAATAATAATGAAACATCGACAGACGTTAAAATCTAAAAAAAAAGGAAAAAAAAAATAAAAAAATTCAATTTAAAATTTTCACCTCTTTGTATACATATATATATAATTTTGCAGAAGAAGCAGAGATCACAATATTCAACCAACAACAAATACTTTAGGTATTTTTGATCAAAATAAAATACTTAACAAATTTATTCATTATTTATTACATATTATCCAAAATAGTGCCAAGTTTATTTTTACATTTTAATTAATTAAATAAAAATTTTTTTGCAAAAATATTCAAATTTTCAAAAAGAAATAAAATAGTTAAATTTTATTTATAGGATTGCCATTGTTGAAACAAGCAAACGCCGATGTTCTCTTTCATGTACTTACCGAAGAACCAAATAGTAAGGAGCAAGATATTCAACATGTCAGGTAAAAAAGTAGAGAAAATTTCAAAATTAAAACGATTTTCAAATTTGATAAAAAAAACATCTAAAAAAATTTCACTCAAATATTTTTAATTTTATCTGAAAATTTAAAAAAATTTTTTTTGAGAAAAAAATTTTATTTAAAATTTTTTTTCGAAAGTTTGTTAAAATATGAAAATGAAATAAATGACGCTAACATTCGAATTGAAACTGGTCCATTAATAATGAATAATATTAAAATTAATAAATAATATTAAATTAATATAAATAATATTAAAATTAATAAATAATATTAAAATTAAATAAATAGCGCTAGCATTCGAATTGAAACTGATCCATTAATAATAAATAATATTATAATTAATAATTTTCTATTTAATTGAGATCAAAAAGACAAGAGTAAGTAATATTTAAGGGAAGAGATGTCATTGTTGGGTGTTTTGCATAATTATAATCGAGGTAATTACAAATTAAATCCTGTAATTGTCCAAGAAGATGACTATAATGTATATTATGGTGGAATAAGTAATGGATTATTATGGCCAGCGTTGCATAATTTGGAAGAATATATTGTTAAAGAATACGATCAACCAAAAGTATGACAATATATAAATAAAAAAATATATAGATTAAGTATTTAGCTAGTTTAGAAATTTAATAAACACTTATATAAGACTCAATAAGGCTCAAAATAATGCTTATTTGTAGAATCATTTAATGATATGATATTGCTAAAATATATGAAATAATCCATCTAATGAAATTTGACAGCATTTTGAATAAATTTAAAACTCGCAATCAAATTAAAATCGATTTATATATTTTAAAATAAACATATAAAATTATAATTGTTAAAGGTAATGCGTGAACATTGGTATGCGTATGTCCGAGTAAATTATCAATTTGCTATCGATGCTGTCCGAAATAGTCGACCACAAGTAAATTCTTTATACAAAATAAATTGAATAAATAGATTAAATAACGATTGAGTTGCTTTTAATTAAACTAATTCAGTTAAATTGGTTAAAATTTGCTTAATTTGAAAGTGAAGTTTACGAATTTGATTTGCTGATAGAGTAACTACCTGAAATTTGCGGACTTCATTTGCTGCTACAAAGTCGCTTAAATTCCCGAGTTGAATTAGCTAATACAGCAACTTATTTTTTCAAACGATAATATATCTTCGTCATCATTACAATAGGAAGCGATGATTTAGAACAATATGCAATATGAAATTTATATTTGTCTTTTGCAAATTTATTAAATTTATGAAATAAACAAATGCTATCTCATTATTAAAAACTTTTATTGGAAATCAAAAATTATTAAGTCGTATGATCTAGAACGAAATGAAAGTCAAATGAACATATTAATAATTATATTTCTATTCAAATATTATTGATTACAGTTTTCCAGTTGCGATTATTAATTAGTATTTTACATTGTTCAACAAAAAAGCCTTTATTAAATTATATTTCCAACAAAAACCTTATATTAAATTATAGGATTTTATTTGGATTCACGATTATCATTTGATGTTAACCGGGATAATTATGCAAAGTTTGGATGAAAATCTCGAAGTAATCATTTCCCTTCTTTTTTTCTTTCTCTTTTATTTGGAACAATCTCATACAAAATTAAAATAATATCAAAAACAAATGAAATTTTTTTCGCATCTTTCCTCGTTTTCTTTTAAAAATGTAATTGATTTATATCTATAGGATTTCTTTTGCATCTTTTTTTGTTTTTTCTTGAAAATTTAATTTATATATATTTAATTAGAATACAATAAATTCACGAATATTCTCGTATCATTAATATATGATTTACATAGAATTCATGGAGGAATATATGACTGACAGAATGTATATAATGTTGAATGACTAATATAGGAAAGTAATTTATACGTCAAAAATTGATATTCCTTTTTCGGGAGATATGTTAGGGAAATAACTTCCCTTGTTGTAGTCTCAAATTTGGATAATTAAACTTCCGACTGTAAATGCTCAATTGTGATGATTTTTCCTGGTAGTGAATACGTCGAACAAAGTAAACAGGAAAATGCTTAATAAAAAGAGTAAAATATAAGGATTTTAGTAAAAGATGAGAATAAGATTAGCAGCCAAATGTGTAAGAGAGGAAGTAATAAATAACTGCTCATGTTGCTTGACTGAGTAACCATTACTCGAAACATCCAAGAAGCTCATTTTCATATTGATGATCCTTGCTCTTTGTAATGAGTGGATTATTATACATTAGTTATACGAAAGGTTTAGTTATCAGAACAAAGAATGAAAGATAAACAATATACAAATATGCATGAAATTTCGAGATTGTTACAATATTGTCCACAATTAACATAGATTTCAACATTTTAAACTAACATTTTACATAAATCTTGTTATGGAGAACAGAATTAAATAAATGATTTATTATGTTAGATATCGTAACATTTTATATCACAAATCATTTTGGTTTTCTGACAATATTTGTTTAGAACTATGTATTCAGATATCGAAACAGTAAAAGCTAATGTTTTAATTTAAATCTAAATTACTCTAAATTACCTTTGCTAACTTATTTCTCAATTTTTTATTATAATTCCTAAACATTAATTCATCCATTTAACAATATTTCCGGTCGGATTTTTCCTGCATATACCATTTCAACCACCGGATAATTTTTTCACCAAATATGGTTTGGTTGGATTTGCCGTTTTACGTGGCTTATTACGATTTAGCAAAGTATGCTCATTCATTCATATTTGTCAAGAATTTATTCGAAAACAATGCAAATTATAAACATTGTCTAATAAAATTGAATTTAAAAGTATTGTGAAACTTTTCATATACAGTTTAATAAATATTTCAACTTCAAATAAATGGCTTATGACTATTAAGTAATACTATAAATTATACTCTTTTTCCTGCTGACAATTCTCATTTTATCCTGATTTATACTTCATTATAGTTATAACAAATGTAACAGCAATAGTGATTCATTGTTAAGGTTGGATTTCAAACACATCGTGATCGTGACAAATTGATTGAATTGTGCCGTATTCAATTACCAAGTGCTGAAATTAATTACGAAAGCTCAACTGATGTATGCTTTGTAACATATAAAGGATGGACTTGTTCACTTGGAGTTTTTCCAGTTTCAATCAAAAATGAAGATTTCTTGCAATTTGTTCGATTAACTGAAACTTGTCAGAAAGCATTAGCAATACAAAAAAAGGTAAATTATTTTTACTTTTATTAGAAAAAGTAAAAATCTTTTTTTCATTTTTTAGAACAGTTGATACGAATTATTGGTTCCATGTATATTTTTTGCGTAATATTATATATTAATTATTATATTAAATAAATATTTTTGAAAATTTATTAAAGATTATGGGAGCAAATGCACCATTAGATGGCCGATTATTTTTCTCCGTTGAACGATTCGATTATACGAAAGGAATTAAAGAGAAATTATTAGCATATAAGCATTATTTTGAGAAATATCCGGATCGTATTGGGAAGGATGTCCTATATCAGGTATAGCTAATTAACATAATTGAAATATTACTTTTGATTAAATTTTTTCAATGCATGCTTTCTTAAATTTATTTTAATAATTTTTAAATAATATTATTAATCTGAAAAATTAATATGGATAATAAAAATCATAATAGGTTTCAATAATTCGCAAAAATTGAGATTAGAATATCATATAAGCACTATTTCTATCTTGTTTTAATGATTAATATAAACGGCATATTATTCTGAATTAATTTTTCAGTTCATATCTAGATTTAATTCAAAAATTTTGAAATAAATATTTAGTTTGAAAAAATTAATTATAATAAATTAAAATTAATGATAAAATATCGGCTCTTTTTTACACTAATAATTTAAATTTAGCGGCATTTGAAATAAAAACAAAAGGAGAGAATAAGAGATGACTAAAACTAATGACGAAAATGAAAACAAAAATTTTAATAAATTAAAATTTTAGGTTGCGGTAATAAATAGACGAGCAGTTGATACTTATCGTGTTTATCAAGATAAATGTATTTTGTTAGCTGAAAGTATCAATAAAATATTTACCTGTCCAAGTCGACCAAATTGGAAACCATTAATTTTTCAAACTGAAGGATTGCCACGAAAAGAATTAATTGCTTGTTATTTAGCAATGGATGTTGGTGTTGTAACACCAAAAAAAGATGGCATGAATTTGGTTAGGACGAATAATTTATTATTTAATTATTTAAAAATCTAAAAATTTGATTAATTAATTTTATACTAAAATCATTTATCTATTTTCTACAAATAACTATTTGCTTCAGTATTGTGTTATTTATACTTTGGGAGTTAGGAAACCTTTTTAATTTAAAAAAAATGAAAAAATTAAAAAATCAAATTGGAAACTTTAATATTTATTTTATGAATGATGAATATCTTAATTTTTATAATGTTTTTTTCTTCAGGTAGCAAAAGAGATGTTATTATGCAATCCGAATGCGGGATTAATTCTATCATCAGGTGCCGGTAGTGAAGTACAATTTTCGAGAGCTGGATTTTATCAGGAAAATGGTGATCAGTGTTATAAACGGGTAGCTGATCTATATGACTTGGATAGTTATTCGGATGCATTTTATCAGGCGGCTATCGAAGATTTATCAGTTCGTCGAGAAAATGGCTTACGATTGCATAATTTTATCTTATCTAATGATATTGAGAAATGGAGCGCGGCCTTTTTAGATCCATCTTGGACACATGAAGTGATTAGACCAATCGAAGTAATTGTTTTTTTTTTTACATTCATTTCATAAGATTCATTTATACTGTAGAAATATTATTTTAATTCATGTAATCCCGAGATTAGACGTCATTTGTGACTGATTCTGGTTCAGCTGCATTTTTGACAATATATCATACTTATTTTTATTGCTTGAGATTAGTGGTTAAAAACATTAATTTCTAGCAAAAAAATTATCAAATTCTCCTAAAAGCGTTGTTCAAAAAAATTTCAACATAGATAAAAATAATTTTAGAGTTTTAAAAGATTTTCATATTTTAAATTAAAAAATATTTAAAGAATTGTTAAAAATTTTCAAAACATACGTACTAAACTAAAATTATTAATATTAGGTGAAAACATTAGATGATTTCTATACGATTATGTTACAAACACGTAACGTACGACGTCAAATTGTTGAACGTGTCCTGAAAGGTATTCCAATACGAAGTCATTTTGCTATTTCGCTTAAAAATGCTCTCGATTCATTGACATTAAGTTGTGAAACAAATACAACTTTGCTTAATTTACGCATATCATCGGATGAAAGCATTATGGAATATGCAAGCTTTGATATTAAAAATGAATTGGATGAATTCGAGAAAGATTTAAGCTTTTTAAAATTTATCGAGAGTGACAATGTTTATAATGTCGAGCAGTTTGTTGATGTTAGTTTTATTTCTTTGCTATATTTAACAATTTTTGTTTTATAATTTCAGAAAAAAAAGTCACTAAATTAAATTAATCCTTAGAAAATAATTGAAAAAAAATTTAAAATAAAAAAAAGAATGAGAAATCTGCAAAAAACGAAATGATAATCAAAACTATATATGTATATATTGAAGATTTCCAATTCGCTTATTCATTTTTGTTTTTTGTGTTTAAATTTCGAAAAATTCACATTTTGTATTAGGAAATTTTATAAATTTAAATCAAGAGAGAAATTAATTAATTGTTAAATGATAAAAAAATTAAGTAATTAATTATTGAGTGATAAATGTATGAAATTACAGACATTACATGCTTATCATCCAAAATCATCAATGGCGTTCAAGGATGAAGTAGCAGGCGCAGTTGGTCTTCTATATGATGCAGATCATTTTCAATATTTTTTTACGGATCGTGATGGCACATTAAAATCATATTCTTGTAATTATCAAGCTAGTATACAACCAGCTTATGCTGCTGTTATTCAGGTTTATTAATCTGAAATGATTTTTAAAATTTAAATTCTACTTCATTACTAAATTATTCTCACAAAAAAACAAAAATTTATGCACTCAATTATAATTTTTATTTTAATTTAGTAATGGATTTGATTATTTTACTTAATAATTTTACTGATTATTTATTTAAAGAATATATATCTTCTGTTTAATTGATAAATTTTTATGATTTATTGAATTTTTTAAAAATTCGAAACAATTAATGAAATTAAATTACATTTTAAGATTTGTCAACTTTTTCCTTGTAATCAAAAAACAACCATTTTAATGTATTATTGCATATTTTATACATGCTAATAATAATTAATGAAATAAAGTATGCATCAACTGTCATAAAACTTAAAATTTAAAATCAGAATTTGAAATTTTGAAATACAAAAAATCTACATACAAAATATGGTTTGTTATATATATTTATATTTTAAGTATTTCAAATTTTTGAATTTTATAATTTTGTATTTAATTCGAAAAGATATTTTTGTTTGTTTTTGTTTTTAAATTGAGAAAAAAATTTCGAATTTTTTTTTTATTTGAGAAAAAATATCATTCTTTTTCATTCATTTTAAACGAATATTTGTCAATTAAAATTTTTTGACATTTTTTGAACAAATTTTCAGGCGCAATTTGCTCGACGTTGCGCTCAAACATGCGCAATTATTACAACATCACCTTTAATGGGTGTTGGCATATTGGATGTAAGTACAATGCCTGAAGGTATATACTAGGCTTATTTAATTTTCATAAAATTTTATTCAACGATTTTGTTTTTATTTATTTATTTTTTTTCTAAAAATAAATAAAATATATCTTATAAAAGCATTTGTAGCGTACAATAAAATTACTATTTATTCTATAAATTATTGATTATTTGTTCAATTTTAATTTTACTTCATTTCTAATCAAATGCTGAAATAAGTTTGATTTAGATTTATTTATTACTATTTAATTTTTTAACTATATTATTATTTATATGTTCATTATTATTATTCAATTCTATTAACATATATTTTCTTCTTCGAATAATCGAGGATGAAAAAGGATGAAAAAATGATGTTAGTAGATGAAAATGATAATGATAATGATAGTAATAATAAATAATAGTAATAATATAGTAAAATAATTTTCTTAGAGTTATTATTATTATGATGCTTCAAATAAACGAGGATGAAAAAAAATGAAAAAGATGATGTTAAGAGATGAAACTGATAATGATAATAATAAATTAGTAATGATATGATAAAATAATTTGCTTAAGGTTATTATTATTATGGTGCTTCTGCTGGACGAGAATGGTTCATTGATCCGCATAATAAATTTCGTGATCTAAGAATAACAGCTGAACAAATACAATTTCTTGATAGGGTGGGTATATTTTAAAAAATTTTTCTTTATGATATTTCGAAATAATATCGTAAAAATTTAATCTTTTAAATAAATGCAAAGGAATTATTCAAATTATACTTTAATAATGTAAAAATATACTAAATAGTAATATGTTGCATAATTTTGCCTCATTAATTTAGTTATATAAATGGTTTCATAAATTTTAGATTTATGATGCTATACAAGATCTTTTAAATACTCAAGAATTCAAATGTTTCAAATGTATCGGATCAGGTTTGCAAAAACATTTTGGTCATTTAACAATTGCCACATCAAGATATTCATAATTCCGTACCAATACAACAATCAAAAGCACTGTTTGTTTTCTTTTATCACTTTTTTTTTTTTCTTTCTCGACATTTGCATATTGCAATTGTAATTAATTAATTGATGATATTTTTAAATTAATTGATAATACTTTTGAAACGCATAAAATAATCAGATTAATTAAGAATGATTGACAAAAATACCATCAAATTTCCGATCATCCATTTGTAATTAATTAATCGATAATATTTTCAAATTTATTAGTAATATTTTTAAAATGTGGAAAAAATAATCAAGTTAATTAAGAATAATTAATGAAAATACCATCAAATTTTCGATCATCAAAAAAACATAATCGACCTCATAGGATCTATGCAAATATACTTTCACGCTATTTGCTAAAACTATAAAAAAATTTTTTTATTATAAATTTTACAGTATTTTTGACATTTAACGTAAACACATTTTACGTGAATCAAAGGCGTGATAAATTAGAATAATTACATAAATAGCATATTACGACAATTTGAGAATATTCATATAATAAATATGTGATAAATATTTTTATATTAAAAGTTAGAACCTTAAAATAGCGATAAATTTTATTGTGAAATAATTTAAAATATTAATATTAATAATATTAATATTAATTGAATAAACTTTTTTTATCGTTTATTAATATTAATAACTGAATAAATTTTTTGAATAATATTAATATTAATTGAATAAATAATTGAATTTTAATTAATATTAATAACTGAATAAATTTTTTAAAATCGTTTATTTCGTTTCATATTCCTAAATATTGTTAATATGATGTGTGACTGATTAGACGTTATCCGTTTTTAACCCGTAGTTTGTTGACGTAATTCGTTACGTAATTTGATTGTTACTTATGTATTGTTGTTAATAGGAAGATAGCATTGTTTGATCTCAAAATTAGTAAACGAGTAAATCAGGAATAAATTGATTAAGATAAAAATCGATCTGATAATTTATATAATATGTATTAATTCATTTAATTAATTAATCAGTGAAATTCTACTAACCAGTTGTGAATTATCATTTATAAATATTTGATATTTGTATATCAATTTATTATAGAATACTGAATTCATTTCTGATGAATTAAATAGCTATAAAATTTAATTTTCATTAAAAGCAGCAAAGTTATCATATAATGATACTTTGGAAGAATTTAATTTCAGTACTTTAAAAGAATATTAAATATTCATTTCGAATTTAAAGAAAATTCTGATCACATAAGGACACTCCAGAAGAATTTAATTTCAACGCTTTTAAGAATATAAATATTCATTTCCAATTTAAAGAAAATTACCGATCACGTAAGGACACTCCAGAAGAATTTAATTTCAGTACTTTAAGAGTATTAAATATTCATTTCCAATTTAAAGAAAATTACTGATCACGTAAGGACACTCCAGAAGAATTTAATTTCGGTACTTTAAAGAGTATTAAATATTCATTTCCAATTTAAAGAAAATTACTGATCACGTAAGGACACTCCAGAAGAATTTAATTTCGTACTTTAAAGAGTATTAAATATTCATTTCCAATTTAAAGAAAATTACTGATCACGTAAGGACACTCCAGAAGAATTTAATTTCAGTACTTTAAAGAATATTAAATATTCATTTCCAATTTAAAGAAAATTACTGATCACGTAAGGACACTCCAGAAGAATTTAATTTCAGTACTTTAAAGAGTATTAAATATTTTTCCAATTTAAAGAAAATTACTGATCACGTAAGGACACTCCAGAAGAATTTAATTTCAGTACTTTAAAGAGTATTAAATATTCATTTCCAATTTAAAGAAAATTACTGATCACGTAAGGACACTCCAGAAGAATTTAATTTCAGTACTTTAAAGAATATTAAATATTCATTTCGAATTTAAAGAAAATTACTGATCACGTAAGGACACTCCAGAAGAATTTAATTTCAGTACTTTAAAGAGTATTAAATATTCATTTCCAATTTAAAGAAAATTACTGATCACGTAAGGACACTCCAGAAGAATTTAATTTCAGTACTTTAAAGAGTATTAAATATTCATTTCCAATTTAAAGAAAATTACTGATCACGTAAGGACACTCCAGAAGAATTTAATTTCAGTACTTTAAAGATATTAAATATTCATTTCGAATTTAAAGAAAATTACTGATCACGTAAGGACACTCAGAAGAATTTAATTTCAGTACTTTAAAGAGTATTAAATATTCATTTTCAATTTAAAGAAAATTACTGATCACATAAGGACACTTAATAGAATTTAATTTCAATATTCTATGAGTGTCAAGTATTCATTTGTAGATTAAAAAGAATTACTGAAGTTGTGAACGAAATAGATGTAATGCGACAATTAGTAGTACAACAAGGTAGCACGATATTAAAATATTCCTAAAGGTTTGTTTTAAAATTTGATTGAATAAATTAATATTACTGTAATTTAATATAAATTTAAACATTTCATAATTTTCATATATTTTTACATCGATTCTTTAATAATTTAATTCATATTATTTCATAAAAATTCAATGAAAATGGAAAACTAAAACAAATATATACTAAATTTTTAATCAATTTAAATAAGTAATCAGTTTATCATTTATCACCTGATTTTAAATAATTATAAATGATGTTGCAAATTAATATAATAAAAATAATCATAAAATGCATTCACTTTTTCCTCACTTATAAAGTATATAATTAAAATTTTTTCCATGAAAAAAAAATGAAAATTGATTGATTGATTGGTTGAATGATTGATTGATTGATTGATTTTGCATTTTTTAGAATTCAGATGGAATAATTTTCAATAAGGGTCACGGTATTGCATTAATGGTTGAGCATATTCGTTGTAAATTATCCGATGGTAATATATTGGTATGCGGTGATAGTGAATCTGATTTACCTATGGTAGAAGTATGTCTCGGACGTAATCCACATAATGTTTATACAATTTGGGTTACAGAACGACAAGATTTAAAGGATAAGGTGATTTACTCTTATGATCTATCAATTAGCGAACTTAACTATCATTATCATTATCATTTTATTATTAAAGGATAAGGTTGATTTAGTTTTAATACTGTATAATTTTTTTAACGGTTTTCTCTTCTGGTCTATCTATCAAGTAAATATCTTAACTATCATTATTTACCATTTTATTTTTATAATTTTTTGATTTGATATAATCAATTAGCTAATTTAACTACCATTATCATTATTATTCTATTATTTTATTAATTTTTGATATAGTTTGTTATAGCGCATAATTTGATATAGTCAAAATGCATAATTTGATATAATTAATTAGTTAATTAGCCATCATAATTCTTATCATTTCATTATTTATTAATTTTCCAAGAAAAATCTTCTCTGGGAAAAATACAGGTAATTTTTCAAAAAAAAAAAAACGTTGTCTATGGTAAATAAAATTAAAGTTTTGAAAATGATTATGTTATGAATTTTTTTAAATATCGTGATAAATTTTTTAATGAGTTTGAATAATGCAAAAAACTATCTAAGTGGATTCTTAAATACAGTGCAATCTTTAGTTATAAGATTTAGAAATTTCTTCATCGTCTATTTCTTATATAAATTCATGTCTAACTTATCGCTAATTTTGTATCTGTTACTGTACATTCAAGTTACCGTTACTTCTATATCCATTACTGTATATTTAAACAACCGTTATTTCGTGCCTACTATTTAGCCATCGTTATTTTTGTACCTCTGACTATATGTTCAAGCTACTGTTACCTTTATATCCAAACTATTACCGTGTATCTAAGCTACCGTTCCTTGTATATCTATTACTGTATGTTTAGGCTATCATTGTTTTTATGCTTATCTAAGTTACATACTTCAGGTACTCTCATTATGCAGTCGATACGGGAATAAAAATGTTGCATTTGTGTCATGTCCCGAAGTGCTACTTGGTGCGATGGCTCAAGCAACAATACGTGAAATTAGTATTATTAGGCCACGAAATAAGCTGCTACGTAAAAGCGTATAATTTTAATTAATCTTTAAAATTATATCTAATCCATATTTTTCACCATTGTTTAGTGCAGAAAAAATTATTGAATATTTTATTGCAAAAATGAGAAGTAAAAAATATCACTTAGATATTTTAGGAATAAAGAAAAAAAAGATAATTTATTTTTTGTTTCTTAGTAACGATAATTAATCATTAATTACACTTCTTCACATATACATGTACTGTTAATTTGCATATTGAAAAACAACCTCTGTTCAATTTATTATTTCGCCAAACAATATGACTTTCTCATATGCTTATATGCTATCTGGTATAAATTTAAAAGTATTTATAATGTATTTCAGTTAAGAAATATACGTTCTTATAAGTAAATAGCGATATTAATTATATCACTTTGACTCAATATTTCGTCCAATTATATATGTATATGCATATGAAGTTTATTTATACTGGATTTCGATTAAGTATATAGTGATATTAATTATGTCACTTTGATTCAGTGTTTCGTTTATTTTATGCAGATTTATGCATACAAAATGTATTATAATAATAACTATTTACAAAAATGCTTCAAATTATGACGAATAAATTTAAATTGTTGTAAGATAAAAAAAAAGTATATGAGAAAATAATGAAATAATGCCTTTTGAATAGTTCAATTTTTGTTCATTTTTTTCTTTTGATTGAAACTTTTTTCCGCTTTTTTTCTTAAAATAAATTTTTATCATATATTTTGTGCTATAATTTGCAATGGGGAAATCAATTCATACTACGAATAATTTTTTATTTTAAATCAACAATTATCACAAGTTTACTTACTGTTATTATAATAACATTATCGCTGATAATTTCCAATTCTTTATCAAAAGTTGAATGAATTTCTTATTGCAAATTTTATTTTTATGTAATCAAAAAAAATTCCAAAAATTAAAATTTCAAATTCATAAAATTTCATTTTTATTTAAATTAGTAAAATATCATTTCTACATTAAAAAATAATGTTATAAACGAGAGAAAAAAAAATTGTTAAAATTATCAAAGAGAACAATAAAATGCCACTGATAATGATAAATGAATGAAACTTATTTAATATTAATAAATTTACTATCACCAATCTTTTTCACTAAATATTTCTGAATTTAAATGAATATTAGTTATTCTTAAAAATATAATTATTATTTTTTTGAATGATATGATAGTTTTATCAATTTAAATATCTGGAATTTCATCATTGATCGTCATCATTAACATCCTTTCGAAAATCGATATAATGTTAAAAATATTTTGGATTGTAAAAATTCCTGTTGAAAAAAACTTTTTAAATAAATCCTACTAGAATACTCCATTAAAAAAAAATACTTAAGAGAAAATAAATTAGACATATCTTCATTTCACGTAATTAACATACATATATACGTGAGATAACACGTACGTTAAATTAGCTTATATCATTAAAAATTTGCGTTACAAAATCTTAAATCATAAATTAATCAAGTTATAATTAATTAAAATTACTGTTTATCGTTTTTTAGTAAATTAAAATAATGTTAAAATAAATAAATAAAATGAACAAAAAAAAAAAATGCAAAAAAACGAATATAACATACAGAATTTGATATAATATAAAATATACAAAATTAAAATATGAAATTTCAAAATTAAAATTTTTTTGTTTAAATTTTTTAATTACTTTTTTTATTAGTAAAATATTTCAATAATATACTTCATTTTTGCTATTGAACTATGAACTTACATGTAATATTTCAAATAATTTTAAAATTTGTTTTTTAAAAAATAATAGAGCCAAGTAAATAAAAAATATATTTATATTTAAAAAAAAGATCGAATGACTTGTTTGTTTACATATAAATGAAAAGATTTAATTAATTTTTCTATTTTTCTTCTTTTTATTTTTATTAAAATGCATTAATTTTTATTATTTACACAAAAATCATTCATTTGCCAAAAACAAAATAAAAAATCAAACAAATTTTTTTGTTTGAAAATAAAAAAATATTTAAAATTTCGAACATTAATAATTAAACATTATACAAGGAAATAAAAGAGTTACAGCATAGTTACTACGGTATATATGCATGTACATATATACCGTAGGAATTTCCAGAGTGAAAAAAAGTAGAAGAAATAAAAATTAATATAATTGTATTAATTGATTTCAAAAAAAAAATTAATTTTGCAAATTTCATGTAACAAAAGAAAATAAGAAATTATTTTTTTTAAAAAGTGAATCCTTAATGATAAGAATAAAAATGAATGATAGAAATTATGCTTAATTAATTGCTAATTTATTTGATAATTCAAAAAATTTCATCTTAAATTGCAATAAATTATTATTTACAATCTTTTAATGAAAATTTAATTACTTAAAAGTAACATTAAAAAGGAATTATATTTTTTTTTTTGAGAAGCTTAATTTAGGTATACCAATACGGCTAATTTAATTTTGCATAATAATTCAAAACTTAAATCACACGATACCATATCATATCATTGAAATATCATTTAAACAATTCTTTTCTTCTAATTTGAAAAAATAAAAAAGAGTTTGATAAGACTAGTAAAAAAAGAAGATGATAAGATTAAAAATATAACACCAAGAGAATAGAAAAGAGATAAAGAAAATAAAAAAAAAAAAAATTAAAAACAAGTTTTAGTTTCATAATCGAACTTAATACTCGATTACTACTTCCAGCTCGATGTGCTATAGCAATTCGAATTGCTGTATCGAATACTTGTCGTATACCCTGAAAATTTTTCGGAATATTGAAATTCTATAGAATTTTGAATTTTCATTTCCATTTTATCAGTCAATCGATAATCGGTGATAAATATGTTAATGATAAATATATTAATTCTGAGACAAAATCGACCTAATAAATAATGATATATAAATATATCCTACATCTATAATAGTCATATTAATAATGATCACTGAATGCGTCAAAGCTAACAAATTTTGATTTTATTAATTAAAAATATATAAATACTGGAATAGAAAAATAGTGAAATGATGCAATTTGAGAATGAGTATGAATGGAATTGATAAATGATAATATATAAATGCATCAGCAATGATAAATTTCAAATGAAATTAAAACTGAAATTAACATTCTTCAAATTCCAGCAATTAATCATTTTCAAATCCATCAATCAAATTATTAGAATAATTAAAAATGCTAATAATTATTCCGATATATCTCAAACATTGTTGCAAACATTATCTCAACATTTTTATCTAATATTATTACCACTATCAAAATTATTATTATATTTCTCGAGAAAAAATTTATTTAAATTATTAATCATTATTATTGCTTATATTGTATTAAAAAAAATATGAAATCGAAATTAAAATTAAAACTCTACCAAATTTAGTTTTTATTTATTCATTTAATTATTATTTTAGTATTTTATTTTCAAATTTCAAAAGACAAAAATAAATAAACATAGCAAAATGTGAACTTTAACCTCTTTTGTTTTTGCCGAACATTCGATTGCGCGATGAGAGGAAAATTCTTTAGCACATATTACTGCATCATCAAAATTTACTAAATTTTTATGATGATCGGAAGTTTTTTGATCTTTTCGTTCTCTCTCATTTCGAATATCTTTTTTATTTCCAACAATTAATATCGGAACATCCGGGCAAAAACGTCGAATCTAAAATGATAATTGTTTTAATTAATTTTAAAACAATTAATTAATAAATAAACAAACCGTAGATTTCGTAAATTTCAATTATTTTAATTTTTAAATTTTTAATTAATAAACAAATAAACAATCTCAGGTATGTATAAAAACTTTTAATTAATTTAATAGAAAGCCTCAGGTATGTAAAGACAAAACTTTTAATTAATTTAACAAACAACCTCGGGTATGTTAAAAAGCTTTTAATTAATTTAATAAACAAAACCTCAGGTATCCATTTTTCCTGAAGACTTTTTAATGATTCCGGCCTTTCCACCGAATAGCATGCAAGAAAGACATCGGCATCCGGATAACTTAGTGGTCTTAAGGTATTATAATCATCCTCACCTGCGGTATCGCATACTGTCAATACTTTCTGTAATATATTATTTTTAATAATATTACCGTAAGCATAATTAATTATCGGTAATTCATTGCTATTAAAGTTATAATTTTAAATTCAAATTAATACTTTACAGAATGAAATTTAAAAATTAGGAATTAGCATTCTAAATTAAATATTTTATTGATATTTTAAAGCACAATTATAATATAATTTAAAAAAAATCTAATTTAAAATTTAATTTCAAAAAATTAATTTAAAATTTAACTGAAGTTTTTACCGAATTTGAAATTAAACTTTAATTCCCAATTTTTAATATATTTTTTCAATTATTACAAACTACAATGACATTCTGTTAATTAATTAGTAAGCAGTTTTATTGAAATAATTAATATTATCAGAATTAAATTATATAAAACTAGCTAAAATAATTTTAAAAAATGCTTATATTATACAGCATTAAATTATATGCATATATTAAAATATTAAATTTGAATTAATACATAATTGCATAATACCGAATTAATTATATATATTTTAAATGAACTTTAATTAATCAAAAATGAAAAAATTTATTAAATAGAAAAAGTTAATTAATTAATTAATTAATTTCCAATATGTACCGTTTTTCCATTAACAAGTGCTTCAATTGCATAATCATCAAATGCAGTTGGCGTGTATTGCTCGGTAAATTCACCGCCAGCTTGCGCAATAATTAAACTTGTTTTACCGCATGCGCCATCACCAACTACTACCAACTTGAATTCTTTACGTGTCATCATCGATTCACGTTTTCGACGTGAATTACTGCAACCGCAGCAGAAGCAGCAGTAATAATTCAAATAATGCGACTCAATTTTTATATTTAGTAATTTTAAAAAGAATAAAAAAATAATTAATTTCCTTCTTTTTTTGTTTAATAATCTTTGATTGATGAAAGTAGAAAATCAATCAATCAACCAATCAATTAATCAGTTAATCAATACGTATTAGCAATTAATATATTGATGATATTTCAGGTAATGTAACAGAGAATAATGTATAGATAATATTTGCAGATAATCCTCCATCCATATCAAATTCAATTTAATTTTCGCTAATTCCTAAATTTATATTTTGATTAAAATTATGAGATAATTTATAATTAAAAGAAAATAAAGCAAAATAAAAAACATATGCAAAAATTCGAAAATGAATTTCATTTCAAAAAATATTATACTTGAGAAATTTCATAGAAATTTAAGTATTTCATTCAAGAAATTTAGTTAAGAAATTCAGATTAATTTCCTTTAAAATAAAAACTAATCCAAATTTAAATTTAAACATCATTCTGATTGGTATAATTTAAAACCCTTAAATTATCTAGTATAAGTTAAAACTTTGTAAAATTTGAATTTATCTGATCAAAATTAGTTTGCTAAATAATTTAAATTTATAAATGAAAATATTAACTGATAAAAATAAATTGAAACATACTAATTAAAAATAATATGAAATAAATGGAAATTATTAGCAAATGATTACAATGATAAAAATGAGATAGCAATTTACTAAAAATTAAAATACAATAATTAATTTAAAAAAAAAAACTTCGTTAAAAATTGCTTCAAATGCAAAAAAAAAATCATCTCAAATTTTCATTTGGATAAAGTAAATGAAATAAAAAAAATTCTTTGCAATACTATCATTTAAAATTATATGAAAAAAAATTCTTTGCAATACTATCATTTAAAATTATATGCAAAGAAATAAAGTATTGCTAAATGGATACGAAAAAAATGAGCGAAAAGATAATTTAATAATTTACGATTCAAAAAAAAAAAAAATCTCAAAAATTCTAATATTTTCTAAGAATTTTTTTTTATTTAATTTGAAAATAATTTTGAAATTTAAAATTTCATTAAGCGAAAAGCAAAAATTTATTTGAATAAATTATAAAATTTCATTAGCATCTAAATTTACTTATTTGAATTGAATATTTTGTTCGAATAAAGAAAAATAATAAAATTTTATAAATTGCTCATAAGAATGACATGCTAAACATATGTATATTTGAATGGTAACAAAAATTATTTTCAATTTTTTTTTTAAAATAAATATTCAAATTATTATCAATTTCAGTATTTTAAAATATATTAGAATTTCAATATTTAATTTTATTATTTATCTGAGCCAAATGACGTATAAAAAATAAATTTTGTTTTGAACATTTTCGCTTTTTTTGATTATATTAAAATTTAGCTTCCAATTCAAATAGTATCTAAAAATAGCATCTAAAATTGTTAGAATAATTTTGATATAAAATGAATTTTAAATTATATTATATCGAAAATAAACTTTATATCACAATTACTCCAAACAAACATTATTCAGTTAATCGAAAAATGAGAGGAAAAAAATATTTACATAGTAGGAGAGTAATACTTGAATGCTTGATGACAGTAATTTCAATTCAAAAATTAATTCATATTTTCATTTCCATTCCATTACCACAATTTTAATTACTATCACTTCTATTTAATTATTTTATATTCTAATCCTTTTTTTAAAAAAAATCTTTTCACTAAGCATTTAATGATATTCAAAATGGAATAACAATTAAATAAAAATTTATTCAAATTTTGTTTTTCTTTTTTTTCATCCCACATTTTTCTAATTGCTTATCCTTTTATTTTGTAACGAAAGATATTTGAAGTAAGCTTAATTAAAAGATAAGTTGACAAATTATAAGAGTTGGTTGAAATAATTAATTTCATAAACTTATCAATAAAATTAATCGTTTTACGTTAAAGTAATCAAAATGATCAAATTGTGTAAGATTGGTAATACATATTTTAGTTTCATATTAAAATAATTAAAATTCTAATCATTTTTGCATTCTAAAAATCTAACATTTCAATTTATTGATCAAATCGCTATCAAAGGAAAAACAAATTTAGAATTTAAAAAGTTTCATAGACGAAGATAAAAAAATTTTTTTCTACGAAATTGAGCAACAAAATTGTTATAAAATGATATTAGAAATTTAAAAATAAAAATTAAAATAAAATTTACAACATTTATTTGTTTTATATTCTTTTCTGATATAAAAACTTTTATGTTAGATTTTTATTTCTTAAAACTTTTCACACTTCATTGCTCATAACATAATTTGTAATTACAAATTTGAAATTCAAACAGTTGCAAATTATAAATTTACATTTCGAAAGAAAAAAAATAAATGCTATAAATTTATTACTATTTATAGCATTCTTAATTTGAAATATTTTCAAAATTATATGAAATATTAAATTGTTGAATTTAATAAATAATTCATTTTTTTTTTTTTTGTTTTTTCTTTTGAAAAAAAAAATTAGACCAAATTAGTAAAAGTTTAATTTAAGTAATAAAATAATAATTTTGTTGAAAATGATTGAAATAAAATACTAAATTTACAAATATTTATTTTGAATTTTTTTTTCCTAAAGAAGAACAACAATAAAACAAAATAAATTCAAATTGACATATAAGGAAATGTCCAAATCAAACATTTCTCAACCATATATATATATATATAAATATTAACAGAAGGAGGGAAAAAAGAGAGTAAATAATTTGCAAAAAAATAATTAAATATGAAGCATTCTAGCACTCTCAATCTCCTCCCCCTTTCCGCCCACACGTTTTCAACGAAACTTTCTCATCATTTTCACTTCTCCACCCACGCCATTATCCTCCTCCTCCTACTCCTCCTCCTCTCTTCCACTTTTCCACCCACGCTTTTCAATTACTTTGCACTTCAATTTTCCATCCATGCTTTGTCATTATCCTCGTTCACTTTCCCACCCACGCTTTTTAATTACTTTACTCCCTCTCACTTTTTCCAATCCACGCCTTTTCATCTTTTTCTCTTCCATTTTCCACCCACGCTTGTTTATTATCCTCTCTTCTATTTTTCCACGCACACTTTTATCATTACTCTTTTCTCCTGACTTCTTTCCCACGTTTTTCATTTCATATCTCCCCTTCCCATCCACGCTCTTCCAACTTCCACCTCTGTTTCCACTTCTCCACCCACGCTTTCTACCACCTACGTACCCTATCTTCCCACCCACGCTTTCTCCATTTTTCCACCCACACATTCTCATCCTCCCTTTTCCCAACTTTTTTATTTATTTAAAATCTTCGCAAAATTCCCAAATTTATTTTTTGCGATTTCGATTTGCTATATAGAGGAGAATATAATTATAAAAGTAAATATTATTTTAAGCTTAAAAGAGAAAATTATACCATATTTACATTCATTACTTGCCGGAAGCAATCTATCCTTTCTTACTATTCTATTCCGATTAACTTTAAGCCAAATCAAGCAGAAATAATAATAATAATATCCGGAAATACCGTATTATTTATAATATAAAATAAAAAATAGAATGAAATATGACATAAATGAAATGATTACATACAACGAAAAGCAAAAAAAATATAAAAAATATGTGCGTTTGATTTTTGAAATAGAACATTTCAACTTTCTACCTCTTTTGTTTTCCTTCTCTTCTTTCTCTTTCTCTCTCTTCCTCTCCCTCTCTCTTTTTACCGGTCCCTCTATTAATGATCATTCCATTTTATTCGAATTTATTTTAATTTAATCAAGGTCTATTGAAGTTTTAGTTCTAATAAAAGCTAAAATTTAAAAAACAAAGCTTAAAAGCTTATGTACTGATACAAAATAAAATTAAGGATTTAAAATATCATGATAAAGACTAAGATTAAAAGATTAGAATATCCATAATGTAATAATGATCGAAAATCACTTATTGATTATTATAACATTGCTTATCATTATATTGCTCAAAAAATTACGATAGTTTTGTTGATAAATGTAAATTGAAAATCGAATAGGAACTAAAATCGTGAATAGCAAGGAAAATTTGCTATTCACTATTTTTTTATTGAATTTGCTAAAAATTTTGCAGCTTCAATATGTGTTATCATTATCATTCAATTTTATCATGTCTTTTATAGTATGATAATTAATTATTAGCTTAGTTAATTTACTATCTAGTCATCTCTTATCATCTTCACTCTTTTTTTTTTAATTTCTGATTAATACTGATTTGTATATTCGATATTAGTTTGCATTATGCAAACATTATCAAAGAAAATTCGATAATTATCATATCATTATAAAAATCCCACAATTGCATTAATAAACATCACTTTTCAAGTAGTTATTAAATTATTCTATTTCTGTTTTGCTGCTATTTTAATTTCCGATTTATTATCAAAATTATTCTTCCTCTTTTTTTTTCTTCATACTCTATCAATAACATTTATATTTTGCACTGAAATTTCTTTTTTCTCACATATAACATATTTTTTTAATTAATTTCTTTCATTTGATTCATTGTTATTTTTCATTTTTTCTATTCCTTTTTTCCTTTTTATATTCTATCTTTTAATGAATTTCATCTTCTCATTTTTTTTGTTTCTATTCTATTTTACATTCACTATTAATTATTATTCTATGCATATTATTTATATACATATACGTATTCATTATTAATTATTCTATGCCTACTATATATATGTATTCATTGTTAATTATTCTGTGCTTACTATATATATGTATTAATTATTAATTATTCTGTGCATATTGTATATATGTATGATTATTAATTACTCTATGCTTGCTGTATATATGTATTAATTATTCCATGCTTACTATATATATGTATTAATTATTCCATGCTTACTATATATATGTATTAATTATTCCATGCTTACTATATATATGTATTAATTATTCCATGCTTACTATATATATGTATTAATTATTCCATGCTTACTATATATATGTATTAATTATTCCATGCTTACTATATATATGTATTAATTATTCCATGCTTACTATATATATGTATTAATTATTCCATGCTTACTATATATATGTATTAATTATTCCATGCTTACTATATATATGTATTAATTATTCCATGCTTACTATATATATGTATTAATTATTCCATGCTTACTATATATATGTATTAATTATTCCATGCTTACTATATATATGTATTAATTATTCCATGCTTACTATATATATGTATTAATTATTCCATGCTTACTATATATATGTATTAATTATTCCATGCTTACTATATATATGTATTAATTATTCCATGCTTACTATATATATGTATTAATTATTCCATGCTTACTATATATATGTATTAATTATTCCATGCTTACTATATATATGTATTAATTATTCCATGCTTACTATATATATGTATTAATTATTCCATGCTTACTATATATATGTATTAATTATTCCATGCTTACTATATATATGTATTAATTATTCCATGCTTACTATATATATGTATTAATTATTCCATGCTTACTATATATATGTATTAATTATTCCATGCTTACTATATATATGTATTAATTATTCCATGCTTACTATATATATGTATTAATTATTCCATGCTTACTATATATATGTATTAATTATTCCATGCTTACTATATATATGTATTAATTATTCCATGCTTACTATATATATATGTATTAATTATTCCATGCTTACTATATATATGTATTAATTATTCCATGCTTACTATATATATGTATTAATTATTCCAGCTTACTATATATATGTATTAATTATTCCATGCTTACTATATATATGTATTAATTATTCCATGCTTACTATATATATGTATTAATTATTCCATGCTTACTATATATATGTATTAATTATTCCATGCTTACTTGTTTGATACGATATCATTTTTATGCCATTTCTCAATCAAAATAATTGTTGACAGGGAAGTTAGATAAGAATTGAATTTTAGGATAGATAAAAAAACAGTCATTCCCAAATGAGGGAGAAGATGATGAAGATGAAGATGAAAATGAAGGAGAAATAAATCGGTTAGCTTTTAAAAGCTAAAATTGACTTTATTCCCACAAACAACTAACCAGTAAGTAATCAATCGCCCACGCATTTTAAAAGAAACTAAGTCTCTTATGTTATTTGAATTGATAAAAAAAATGAAATGAAATAACAGAGATAGAAACAAAAAAAAAAGGAAGAAAAGGAAGAATTGAAAAAATTATGAAAGAAATGAAATGAAATGAAAAGTGAGGGATACTTATATGATAATGATATGATAAATGGTATGAATATAAACATAAACAAATGACAGGAATCTTTTTTACTAATTTAGTTATTCATTTTATTCATTCAAAATAATCAATTATAAAAAATAGATGTTAATGACTCGGTGAATAGATGTATGATTGATGAATATCAAATAGCAAATCAACTAAAGTTATCAATAGGAGAGAATTTTTAAGTGCAACAAGAAAGCATAACACGTACGTATGATGATGATAATGTATGATAATCACGAAATAAGGATAACGTATGACATGATAAATTGATAATTTACAAATGACATATGAAATTTACTTAAGACATTAATTTTTCATTATATATTTTAATTGAAAATATCATATATAAATCAACAAACATTGCATGTAACACGTGCATTTCATACGTTGAAAACATTGCATGTAACACGTGCATTTCATACGTTGAAAAAAAAAATATTGCATGTAAAACGTGTATTTCACACGTTGAAAAAAGACATTGCATGTAACACGTGTATTTCACACGTTGAAAACATTGCATGTAACACGTGTATTTCACACGTTGAAAACATTGCATGTAACACGTCTATTTCACACGTTGAAAATACTGCATGTAACACGTGTACACGTTGAATACGAAGAAATATACTTACTAAGTAAAACATGCATTAAAAAGTACCATTTATACATTAACGTGGAAATACGCATAAATGACGAGAAGGAGAGTGAGACAAATTATATATATAAATATGTCATATGCTTCATTTTATCTTTCCCAGTTTTGAGCAAATTAGTATAATGAACTTTTTATCAGTTTTAATTTATCATTTAATCAGATTTATTTTATCAAATTTTATTTAATCAACGAAGAAATGGAATTATTATGAATTGTCCTAATTTATGAATTAGTCTCATTTCGTCCTCGCGAGATTTTGTCCTAAATTAAAACTAATGGATTAAAAAGTATAATTATTATCAATTTTCGAAGTAGAAAATTATCAGCAAAGAGTTTTCATATTTGATGATTAATATTTCAATTTAAATTTGCTGAATATATAAAATCATTTTTCATATTTATTTTCAAAATAAAACAATAAGAGATAAATTCATTTTATTTTCCTAAATAAAGTATTCTCGATAGGATTTCATTCAAAACATTTAGTTAAGATATTAATGATTAGTGATATGAAATGCATGCATGTATGCATTCATGCATTGCAACTGCATTTTAAGTTTCCGAAGTGTCAAAAAGTTAAAGAAGAATTGAAGGTAAATTAGGCTAAATTGTCCCTTCATCTAAGTAAGGCCAAGAAATAAATTAGCTTAGTAGCAGCATTTCAAATGAAAACTTTTTCCTTAATTTCTCTATTATCTGCAATATATTTCTATCAAATTGTTTGAAATATTTTATTTTTAATTTTTAACATTTTTACAATGACAAGGAAAAAAGAAAGAATACTTTTAAAACAATTCAATTTTAAAAAGATTAAATTTTTTTTAAATAATAAAATATAAATTTGCATTTCTGAATTTTTTCAAATTTATGAAAAGAAATAAATATCTTAATTTATTTCGGTAAATAAATAATAAAATTTAATAAAATGAATAAACTTGAAACTTTTCATTTTTTTTTATTTATCTGCTTGAAAACGGAATGAAATTATCAATTATCACTAATCAAAATACCTTTTTTTAATATAATTTTTATTAGAGAAAATAAACAAGACAGGCAATTTACTATTTAGTAATTTTTGATTAAATAATAATAAAAATAATTAATAAATAAAAAAGCAAAAATTTTTTATTTTTTTCATCTCTGTCTTCTAAACTTCAATATTTTTCGAGAAATGAATGAATGAATAAATTATTATAAAAGCAAAAATTGATATGACAAAAAAAATCATAAATTTTAAAAATTTTTTTTCTAACAAAGACAAAGTGAAAAAAAAGTATTTCTTTGAAATTAAATGGAATTTTTTTTTTTTGGATGAGTAAAAAGAGCATTCAAAGTTCAAAATAATATAATGGAAAAGTTTTTAAATTCATATGATAGCGTAACAATAAATGAAATGTAGGAAATTTTCTCATGATAAAATAGAAATGGAAATGAAATTATATTTTGCTTTTATTTCCATTTCCATTTCCATTTCTATTTCTGTATGGCTAATATTTTCATTGTTGTTATGAAAAAATAAAGCAAGCATTGATTTAATAAAAATAATACTGAATTGCTATTAATTTAATAGCTCATCAATTAATAAATTTTTGGAATTATAAAATAAAAATGTTCAAATTATTGGCAGAAATAAAAGCAACGAGTGTTATTAATTAAAAATTATCATTTCAATGTAATTATCATTTCAATGTAAATTAGCAAATTTTAAACTAATAATTAAAATTTAATTATACAATTAAAATATCCGACCGTTGCATGTATAAAATTTCACCATTGATTTATGAAAATAATGCTAAAAATTTTTTTTTAGTTTAATTAGCAAATTGTCGAATAATATCTAAAATATATTTGGAAAATTATAGCAATCAAATTGTAGAAAAATGAAAAAATACGACTCAATTAGTAGGAAAAAAATTAATTTCTATTTTACGTAAAATTTCAGCGCACAACTTTGGTAAAATTGGTAATTAGTAAAATATTAATTAAGTAATTAACGATAAATGAATTAACATGTTAATAAAACCAATAGGCTATGATTAGTGGTATTTATTACATAAAATATCGCTGACGCATTTTAGAAATTTTTTAATTTAAAAATTAGATATATATATAAATAAAATTAATGTCTTTCAATAGAAAATTTTTTCATAATTTAACATTACAGTAATTTCATGCCAGACAAAAGGTTGTATTAAATACAGTATAGCTAATATTTTATAGTAATTTTTATTGGCTACTGTATTGATGGAATGCAGCTGATATTTTTAGTAATTTTGTATTTGACGATAGTAAAAAAAAAAGCAGATAATAATCGAGAGAACTTTCAATAGATATACGAATGTAATTGACAGGTAACTGGAAGGAAAGAGCAATTCGTTTTTTTTTTTCGTTTTTTTTTTTTTTTGAAAGTAGAAGGACAATTTAAAGATGAAAAAGCTTTTAACTGGTAATGCTTTAATTTTGGACATAAAAAAAATATGATTGAAAAAGGACATATGTCAGAAAAGAAGTTTAGATGGTATTAAATCGAGATGAAAATGAAGGAAAAGTTAAGTAAGATGAAAATTGTCGGCGAATTGAATATTTCTAAAATAGTTTCAAAAAATGACGAAAAATGAAAGAAAGGATAAAAATTGCAAATAAAGGAAACATAAAAATAAAATTTCGATTTTTCCTAAAGTGAAATTTTTTATTTTACAAATAGAAAAAAAAAAAATAAAAGAATAGCGAAATGATTATGATAGAATGTAAAAAAAAAAAGGAAGAAAATTATGGTAAGAAAGATGTGACATAAAAATTTGTTAACAATAAAAATTTTTTTTTAAAAAATTCTTTCGTTCCTTTTGCTTTATTTTTCATTTCTTTTTTTTTTTTTAAGAAATGAAACTTTTCTTTTCCATTTCAAAGGAAACTAACTACTGTCTCAGCAGTTAATCAAATATTTGATTATTTGGTAATTATCACTCATAATGCTTATGGAATTCATTCAACTGAAACGACATATGTATATGTATAACTTTGTGAGAATAAATATTTTTTTTTTCTTTTGCTTTTATGCTAATTTCCGGTAAAGCAATAGATTATATTATAAATTGAGTGAAAATATTATTTCAGAATTTTTACTTCTTATGACATTTCCTGCCATTAATAATAATAATAATAATAATAATAATAATAATAGCAGCAAATAAGGAAAACAAATTGAGATTTATATCAGGATGGAAAAAATATATGAAAGATATAATAAATAATTCATTTCATGGAATGATGTTGAAGTTTAATAAAGAAAATTAGTAAACAAATTTTATATTTGACATTAAAATAATATCAAATTTTAATATTTTAATTATATTTTACATAATATTTGTTATTGATACTTATTGGCATATTAATAAGTATTATTTATTAATAAAATTGAGTAATTTTAAAATTATTAAATGTCTTTCACATTATACTATTAACTTTTTTTTCACATTGCTTTATTATAAATAATAGAATTCGAAAAAAAAAAGATGATTAAAATTCTTGAAATTTCTCGACAATAGTTCGTATTTATCTATCAACAATACGTTAAGACAAATAATATATTTACCGTAGCTTAAGTGCACTTTCAAACGATTGCATCAGTAATATCCTACACATTATTAAAATATTGGAATATTTATCGTAGTTTTATGAATCAAACAATATAGTTTATAAGAATGGTAATGATATAGCATTTTAATACTGCAATACAAAACAAAATACAGTATAATCGGGATACGATATTGAAACTATCATAGGCAATTATTTTACTGTAGTTTTTCATTTTTTTAGATTACTAATGCATTTTTTTAGCCAAAAATTTTAATACAATTTTAAACTTATTTTTCTCGTATTTCTTAATAATTTTTTATGGTCCTTTATCATATGCTAGAAATAAAGAAAAGAACAAGAAAATGATAATTGAAATTTCTTCTACATTTATCAATTAATTTATTTATTCTTCTTTATGATAATTTACTTCTTTACTCATTTCATCCTACCTGTGCTTTATTTCTTTTACCTCAGCAAATTCATTCATTATTATTAATTATTATTTTTCTTCAAGAAAACAATTACATTTTCCATATAAACAATTAGTTTATGATTATATCGAAGAAATTAATATCAATATGAAAATTTCGTAATATCTAATATTTACTTATCATTAATCAAACTTTTTTGATTCATTCAGTAATATCTAATATTTACTTGTCATTAATCAAACTTTTTTGATTCAATCAATAAAAAATTTAAATACATAAAATTTGTACTACAAGAATTTAAATATTTTTTTTCTAAACTATTTGTAAACTATTATCATTGCAATCAGTTTTACAACTTATAAAATGAAAAATCAAAATATATGAACTGAAATAATCATTTATTTAGAATTAATTTTAATGAAATATCAGAATTATATTACTGAAAAGAGTTGCAATTGTATTGTTATAAAAAAAAGATTTTTCTTTTTTTCAAATATATTTTAATTGCTCTTCTGAGATAAGCAAATTATTAGTAGCATTCATTTGAAATTAAAAAATATTTCAACCAATTATTTTCACTTATTTCACAAAAAGTTTTTTTTGAAAAAAATAACGAATAGAATCGAAGGAATAGGAAGAGAAGTAAAAATAAAATTTTATTATTTTGATTAAAATATTGTTCAAAGATCATTATTTTTTAAATAATAAATCTTATTATTGTTAAGGCTAGATTCATTCGAAAGATAATCTTCAACACTTGATAATCGTAATCATTATTTTTTATCATTATTCATTGTTAATCCTAAATTCATTTACTATTTGAAATTATTCATATCAATAATTGATAAATTTAAAATATTCCAAATTTGATCTAAAACTATCGAGTTCAATATGATCGAGAAAAGCTAGATAATTAAAAAGAAAATAAAAGATGGAAAAAAATTAAATTACTATTTGAAAAATTTTTCAAAGAAAAAAATAATAAGAATGTTGTATGTTTTTTTTGGATTTAAATTTGCTTGAATTTTGATATTACCTTGATAAAACTAATAATTAAACGAAAATTTATATATTTATTATATTTTTTCTATTTTTAATTTCTTCATTAAATCTAATGTTATCATTAAAATTTGGATGATAAAAAGCGAAAAATTTCCTATATCAATCAATTTCTCCAATATCGATAAATGATCAAATGAACACGATATTACCATCAATCATTTTAGCATATATTGTCAATTTGTACTTAAACGAAATTTCAAACTTAAAATTTAAAAAAAATAAATTTATTTGAAAAATGTTTTTTCAAAAAAAAAAAAAAAAAAACAAAAATATGCTGAAAGTAATTGTTATTAATAACAAATTTCTTTTTCGAAAAAAAAATTTATGAAATATAAGTTACGAAAATAATTTTAAAAAAAATAAAAATATTTTGAATTCAAAAAAAAGAATTTTTCGATAATTTTTTTAAATCAAAAAGAAAAAAAAATAACACAAAATAATTTCTAATTTTTTTTTCACTTTTTTCATTTATAGAAAAATAAATAAAAAAAATTTTTTGGTATATTTTCGTTCAAATGAATGCATTAGCATACAATTTTCTTTCTTAAACTTTAATGTAATTCATTATTCAATATATGAAAATAGGAATTTAAATTTCATGATAAAGTATAATCAAAATGATGCAGCAATACTGATAATATTATCATCATTTGTTATCTAAATAATACTTTAAATCAGTCAGACATTTATTCTCAATTATATAATCAATTTAAAACAAAAAATAAATTTGAAAAAAAGAAACAAAGAAAAGAAACAATCGTAAGAAATGATAAAATTAATATTTTAACAGAATAAAATTAAATTTTATATCCGCTAGGCTTTTTTTTTTGGTCGGCCTAATTTTCTTTTTCTATAAGAAAATAAATTTAAAAAAAACGAATAAATTTTGACAAAAACAACGTGAAAAAATGTCTGTAACTAAATTTCATAATAAATATAAATTATAATTAATTTTTCATATGAAATTAATAAATAATAAAAGTATAAAAGAAGGAAGCGATGTAAAATGAAAGAAAGACTGAATGAATGAAAGGAAGAAATTCCGATTTGATGATTAAATTTTACAAAAAAAAAAAAAAAGAAGAAAGGAATAAAAATCTCAAAATAAACTTAAGAAGAATAGAAGAGTGGAAAAAAAAAGAAAAGAAAAGATAGAATGAAGAAATGATTGATTGCAAAAGATGGAATGAAATTTTATAAAATTGAAACTTTTCGAAATGAAATAGAGGAAGAAGAAGAAGAAGTTGAAGTAGAGGAGTTTAGATAGCTGTTGAAGGGATGTGATGATAAGATTAGAAAATATAAAAGCTATGAAATTAAATTGAACCTTAATTAACTAGTATGTACAATTTTGGTTTGTCGGAAAATAAGAAATTAAATTAGTCGTATAAAAGTTAATAAAATTTCATCTTATCGATCAACATCATTGTCATTATCATTTTTTTTTTTCTATGATTTAAAATTTAAAACGAAATACCGCGAATATTTTTTGGAAATTATTAATAATCAAAACATTGTTATTATTATTATCTTTATTATTATTATTGTTATCATTATTATTAACAAAGCTCTACGAATATTATTAAAAAAGCATTATTCTTATCATTATTATGAAGTATTAATTATTATAAAGCATAATTGTTATTATTACAAGGCATTATTGGTATTATTACCAAAGTATTATTGCTATTATTATTAATTTAAAACAAAATTTCAATTCAAAATCTAATAGTATTTTCATTTCTAAATTGAAATTTTTTTTTTTAATTTTTACATTTGTTTTTCTAAATTTCATTATTTTTAAATTGAAATTTTACATTTCATTCTATTTGCTTTACTATTTTATCATATCTTCTCATTATCTAATTTAATCATTTTTATTGAATTTGATTTAAACAGTAGTATAATTTAGCACTGATTAATTTAGTCTGATAATACTATTAATTAGAAATCGATTGAAATTAATTTTATTCCTAACTACTTATAATGAAGTAATCCACGAGTTTTTAGCCATTTTAAATTAAATAATAAGAAATTAATAAATAAATGGAGGAAGAACTATTTTACTACATTGAATTAATTATTTCAATTATATTGTATGCATGCATGCAATCATGCATGCAATCATACATGCATGCAAATTAAAATGAAATTTCTCTTTTAATGGTGATACGTTTTAAAAATTACAAGTTATCATGGAATAAATTCAGTATGAATTATATTGATTATCGAGGATGAATTGTACTGATTATTGATGATGAATTTATTGATTATCGAAAATAAATTGATAATTTTATTTATACCTATTATAGAGATAAATCATGATTTTCCCATAATATGATATGAATTTTCTTGAATTATTAAAATATTCATTGATTCATATAATGAATGATATATTTGCATAACAAATATTATTGGTAATAATTTAATGCGAAATTATATTCCATATAATATTAGGTTAGCAATTTCAGATTTTCAAAATGATAAAACAGAAGCAAAAAAAATATGAAATAATTTTTGAGAATATTCTTGATAAATCATCAATGCATCATATAAAATTATAAATTATATATTCAGTAAACTATAATTATATTTTTATAACAATAAGCATGCCTTTTTTCCACGCAAATTGTTACGTAAAATTATGAAAATTAACGTGGAAAATTTAACGAATTTGTTGATAATAATAAATGATAATCCTTTTTTTCATCAATGATAATCTTTCTTTTAACTGATAATAATAGATGATAATCTTCCTTTTTAATTAGTAATAGTAAATGATAATCTTTCTTTTTTAATTGATAATAATAAATGATAATCTTTCTTTTCCGAATGATAATAATAAATGATAATCCTTTTTTTCATCCATTCAAAAAAAGAAGAAAAATGAAAAAAATTTGGCAACAAGTGTAAGAAAAAGAAAAATAGCGGATGTAGAAGAGAATTAAATGATGAACGATTAGCTAAAATTGAAATATACTAATGATTTATTGATTTTTTTTGAAAAGTTTATTTTTGAAATAAAAAAAAACAATGAAAAAATGCGACAAATAAATGATATAAACATTTCCATTCTCTTCGATCATTATCATCTTTTCCTCTTCTCTCCCTCTCTCTCTCTCTCCTTTCCTCTCTCTCTCACTCTCTTTCTCTTATCATTACTCTTACAAAAATATAGATTTCATTTTATTCATTTGGAATTTTTTTTTAAAATTATTTTTCAATCATTTAGAAAGATTTCAATTTTTGCCGGAAGAGATCATTTAGTATTATGAAAGAAAAAAGTTACGAAATTAATATTTATTTTATAAATTACTAAAAAATTTTTAATCAGAAAAATGGCTTAAATTTTTAATAAAAATTTTAATTATTACTAATCAAATAAATGAAAAAAAAAAGAAAGAGGAAGGAAAAGGAAATATTTTATTAAAGAAATTTAATAAATTTTTTAGAAATAAAAATTATTTGATATCAAAAAAAAATTGATTATATCAATGTTGTGAATATTTCAATTATTTCGGTATTTTTTTGCTTTCTTTTAGTTTAAATTCCATTTACATTTATGAAAAAAAATGATAAAAATGATAATTTATCATATATTAAACTTAATTCAGCGTTTTTGCTTGCTTCATTTTCATTTATATAAAATGATAAGAATGATAATTTATCATAAATTAAAATTAATTACAGATTTTTGTTTGCTTTTTTCTTCTTTATATCTAAAAAAAAATTTAATCGAGTTCGTTGATAAATGATAAATTAAAATACTTTGAATGAAATTTTATTCCGAAAAAAAAACTAATAACATCCGTTATATGTTTATATCTTTTTGCAATGTTAATTTAATCAATCATTTGAATAATTTTTTAAATATCCATTTTTTTAAAATTTAATTTATAATTAGTTTTGTTTCTAATGTTTTCAAACAAAAATTTATAATCATTTATTCAATTAATCATTTTCGATGCTTTATATTAAAATTAAATAAATAAATATAAAATAAATTAATAATATTGAATTATGATAAGCTTTGAAAATTCTTTTCTTTTTCATCTAAAAATAATATTTTTTAAAAGAAAAAAGTATTTGATTAAAGTTTTATAAATTGTATTTCTTTTTTTTGAATATGCTTGAACACTCTTAAATAATTTTGATTAGTTTTAAGTTTTAATAAAATTTAACAGAGGTCAACTAGAAAAAAAGTCCACAGAAGTACGTAATAATAATGATGATAATTATATGATAAAGTATATCTATCAAGAATAAAATTTTAAATAATATAATAAATAATTAACAAAATTTATTGTATAATTTAAAAATTTTGAGCTAAAAAATGAATCGAATCGTTTGCTTTGTTTTGTTTCGAATTACAATTGAAATAATAATTTTTGAATAAAATACTTAAAATATTTTAATATTAATTTAATTATATAATATTTACAATGTAAGATTGTTGTTTTCACTTATTATTTTAGTTTTTCTAATTTTCATTTCCTTTTTTTTAATAATTAAAATTATTAAATGACGAGAGGAAAGGGCAGATTGCTGTAATGGATATATTTTTATTTTTAATTATAAGTTTTTTAGTTTATTAATAATTCAATATCTAAATGTATAGTAATTATCCTTATTATATTCTTAATAAGTGCGATATCAAATTTATCAATATTTATTAATCAAGTAATAATTATCCTTATTATATTCTTAATAAGTGCGATATCAAATTGATCAATATTTATTAATCAAGTAATAATTATCCTTATTATATTCTTAATAAGTGCGATATCAAATTGATCAATATTTATTAATCAAGTAATAATTATCCATATTATATTCTTAATAAGTGCGATATCAAATTAATCAATATTTGTTAATCAAGTAATAATTATCTTTATTATATTCTTAATAAGTGCGATATCAAATTAATCAATATTTGTTAATCAAGTAATAATTATCCATATTATATTCTTAATAAGTGCGATATCAAATTAATCAATATTTGTTAATCAAGTAATAATTATCTTTATTATATTCTTAATAAGTGCGATATCAAATTAATCAATATTTGTTAATCAAGTAATAATTATCCATATTATATTCTTAATAAGTGCGATATCAAATTAATCAATATTTGTTAATCAAGTAATAATTATCTTTATTATATTCCTAATAAGTGCGGTATCAAATTAATCAATATTTGTTAATCAAGTAATAATTATCTTTATTATATTCTTAATAAGTGCGATATCAAATAATCAATATTTGTTAAAGAAAAAGTAAAAATAAAAATTCATTTGTTGATATTAAAAACGAAGGAAGAATTGTTTTAAATTGACATATATAAATGACAGAGACAAAATAAAAAAGTAAGCAAATATAAGGCCCAAAAAAAAATATAAACATAAGACCAAGGCTCGGAAAGATCAACAAATATAAGACGTAGAAAATGATACGAGAAAGAAAAGCTATCACATCAATAAATAAGATATGAAATAGAATAATAAAATTCTGATGAGTAGTAGTAAAATAGAACTTATCAGTCTTTTATTATGAAGTGATAAATAATCAATGAAACTTTTGCACATTAAATGTTTATTTGAAATCAATAAATGACTCTTTCTAATATTTCATACGAAGTTATGCTTTAATATTTTAATTATCAAAAAAAAAACCGTTAAAAAAAAGAAAAATGAAGTAATAGAAATATTTTTAAAAATAAAACATTCAGCGTATTTCACGTATCTTTCTTTACTTTGAGATATACGTGCGCATGAGTTGTACACGTTGTGTATGATGTGTGTATATGTGTACAATTTACGTGAGTGTGTATATTGTGCATACGTATGTATGAGATCTATACGTGTATATCATTCGTACATATCTACGTATTTGCTTATCTTCTATATATTGCGTATATTAACATACGTGTATTTATGCATGTGTTGCGTATAACACGTACATATATGTATGTATAAGAGTAGATACGGATGTGTATAGTTTATGTGTAAATACGTATATGCACGTGTATGTAAATATATGCATGTATAGAACTTCATATTTGCGCGTATAACACGCATAAAATGTATTTGTGAGCATGAATATGTATCTTTATATGGTTTGTGTACGTCAGCATGATATATGCGTGCGCAGCGTATGTGTGCGTATAATATACGCTCATGATATATGTCTATACGTGTATGTGCGCGTGTGTGATTACATATACGTGTTTATTATGCATGTACTTTTGTACAGTATATATAAGCAAATATATTCATGCGTGCGTGAATAGTATGATGTGTAGTGTATGTGTATACATGTTTAAACGTGTAATTACGTATGATTTGTAAATGTGTATATGCCCATGTACGTATGCGTGTATGTGCATGTATGATGTTGATATTTTTTATGGAAAAATGAAGGATTGAAATATGTGGAGACATCAAAAACTGATGACAATATGTAAGTGAAAAGGGAAATGATAAAGTTCGTAAATAGTGGAAGAAAGAATTGCTTGTGGATGATGAGCCTAAGGGTTTAAGCCTAAGGGTCTAGGCCTAAATGTAAGCCTAAGTAAAAGCATAAAACCATAGTGACGAATCATTCCGGTGATATTCATGAAATGGTAGATAACTAAATAACTGGATATGAATGATGTAAATAAATCATTTTCGAAAATCTTAAAAAATCCAAGCATATATTGAACTTATATTTGTCAATTGATAAATAATGCAACTTATCAGTTGAGAAATAATGAAACTTATCTATCAATTGAGAAATGATGCAACCAATCTATCAATTGAAAAATGATACAACTGATCAATTGAAAAATAATTCAGCTTATCAAACGAGAAACGATTCAACTTATCCATTGGGAAATAATTCAACTTCTCAATTAAAAAATAAAACGAGAAAAAGGAATACAAAAAGGAAACGCCAAAAATGAATTTTATTTCGGATATGTTAATAATTAATAAAATTATTTAGAAATTAAAAATGGGATTTGGTGAATAAAAAAAAAGAAATAAAGAAATAGCTAAAATTAAAATTAATAAACTTTAATAATTAGTACCGAATCAATAAACAATTTTTAAATAAAAAATAGAAATTTAAAAGGATTAAAAGTTATCATTTAAAAAAAAGTTTATTAAAAATTTATTAAAAAAAAATTTTGATTTGACAATTGTAATCAAAAATGAATAGCTTTAATTCTTCGCAGAAAAAAAAGAATTTCAATTTCTCGAATTAAAATTAAATTCGAAAAAAAAAAAACAAAGCAAAGTAAAAAAAAATGATTTTTGGACGTTATTTTTGAAAATCGTTCGAAAACATTTAAAATTTTCTATTTTATTTCAAAAAAAAAAAATAAGAGGAAGAGAATAATTCATCTGAAATTTAAACAAAATTCTCGAGGGCCATTTGTTGCTCCAAAAAAAAAAAAAAAAAAAAAAAATTGATCGTAGACTTTTTGGCGAAATTTTTTAAAACGAAATAGAAAAAAGGCATGTTTCATTCTTTGCTTTAGAGAGAGAGAGAGAGAGAGAAAAAAAAAAGAGAAAGAGAAAACAACGAGTAAATTTGAAATTGTTTGTAGAATGTTTATTAGAAATTTTAATTATGCTTATAGCAAGCACTTATAAGAGAAGTTTATTTTAAAAAAGAAAGAATGAAAGAGAAGAAGGAAGAGAAAAAGGAAAAAGAAAAGAGAAATTTAAATAAAAATATTAATAAACCTTCGCCGATACGAGATTTTTTTTATAAAAAATTAATATTGATGAAATATTTAATAATATTAGTGTATGATTATAAATATTAACAATAATGGAATACTAAAATAATTGAAATAATTTTAAGAATATATAATTGATTAGAATTACCATTGCAATCATATGGCTTTTAATGCAATCATTTTATATTTATTATTATTTGTTATTATTATTATCACTATTACCAGCTTATTATATCAGCATATTCTAATTGTACTAAATTAAACGAAAAAATCATTTGAAAAAAAGTTCAATTAAATATAATTGATTTCTTAAATTTGCTCAGATATGTCGATACTTCTCATCTGCTGATGTTTGATAATATTATTTGCTCGAAGAAAATATTTTTAATTTAATTTCATTACAAAGCTTCAAATTAAAAAAAACGAGCTATCAACAAAGAATAAATTTGAATTAATAAGCGTAATTAGGCGACAAAAATAAAATTGGAAATAATTGAACTCTTAACTTAAAAACTTATAACAAATTTATTATGAAATTCTGATATATTGGCAATTTTTTGCAGAGTTACCTAAACTTTTATCGTCTTTTTTTCTAATTTTTAATATTCATTTTTAGTCCTACAAAATCATGTGTGTATGAAAAGGTTGATTTTAAGAATTTATTTATGGCATTTAATTATTAGTAATTAACGAACGAAATATTTTTATAAAATTTTACATATGTTTCATAATCATTAATTTTCAGCGTAAATATTAATCGTTAGTTTTAATCAAAGCGTTATACTTCAAATTTTTTGGGCACAAAAAACTGCTGGATGATGAAATACAAGTCAAGTAGTCGAGAATGGGATTTGAATATTTTTGTTTTATATCAGCCCATAATTTAAAAGAAACTTAAATGAAGAAATGAAATCGACTTCAACCATTGAATATGAGATGAAATTCAAAAATATTTCTATTTTTTTTTTCAATTTCGTTTTTTCTATCATATTTATCTTTGATATGAAATATATATATGTATGTATTTCTATTTCTTTTCTAAAAAATATCTGAAATAATAAATAAAAATCGTTTTGCAGAAGCTATGAAAAATGAAAACAATTTTTTCGTTTTTTAACTTTTAAATAATAATTATCTCAAAATTAAAAAGAAAGAAAATTTAAAAAGAAATATTTTTGTAATTTTTTTATTAGCAAAAAGCATAAATAATTTGACGAGAAAAAAATTTGCTAATTTTTTTCCTTCCATTTCAATATTTCTCAATTCCATTATATATCTATGTAAGCAATTATCGATAACAAACTGAACTGAATTCCAAAAATTCAAAATCAAATATGAAATCATTAGCAAATAAAAAAAATAAGAGAAGGTAATGCTATAAAAAGATTATTTTTTTATCCGTTATTGAACCTTAAACTTTAAAATGAATCGGAAAGTTGTCGTATTTCTATTGTTCCCACGTTTTATGCAACTTTGAAAAATGTCTCTACTATTTATATCATTATTATTATTATTATTATCACCATTATTAGCACTATTATTATTATCATTATTATTAATTACACTTTAGCTAATTAACTGCACATTATGATATTTGTTTATAGCAAGAAAAATGTATGCTTTATTAAGCTCTTTGTCGAGATATAGAATTTAAAGTATTTATACAGCTTTTTCGAGATCTAAAATTTATATAGCAAAATCATTACTATGTAAGAGATGCTAAAGCAAGGATTATAGCATTATTATCATGTGATTCTATAAATTGAAATTTCCCATCTTTTATTATGATCTATAATATCAGTCATCCAGGCGTAATAATTCCAACTTTCATCATAAATACTCGAGTATTTTTGGATCGGCTTTATCTGCTATTTCCTTAGAGATCGCGAGATTACCCTAAGCAAGAAACACTAAGCAAAAGAACTCATACCTCTCTCTTTCATCAAATTTAAACTATTTTACATATCACGTCATCTAGAAATTCATTTCCAAATTGAATCAACCTGAGAAGCTCAAATAATATTTTTACTTTTACAAATTAACCAATATATCAATTATTTCTTTGTAAAGGCAATCAGCCTTGCTAGATTTTATAATAGTTTACGAAATGCAACTTCAAGCGCATCAGCATTAACATTAATGTTAAATTGACCTTTTAAAATATTGATTTCAAGATACAATCTACACATATGTTTTAAATAAAGCTGACCGCTTTCTGAAGCTATTGATATCGGCGAGAACGATTTCTGCAACCAATTTATTCGAAACAATAAAACTGTCATTTGGAGATAATGAAAACGAGTGAAAAATCATTAAGGTCATATAAAGTAAAGGCCATTTTTAAGGTTTATCTTCCAGATCATAATGCCGTTAAACATATTATGAAGTGAAAGGCCTTGAATTAAAATTTCTTTTATCTCAGGTCACAAGTTGAAACAGAGATTGCCGCAAATTGTAACAGAAACTGTCAATCAAAAATTTAATAAATTTTGCAACACAGTAAGATCAGAGTGCTGTGAATTTTGATTTGCTTAAACGTCACTGCAACATTGGTTTTCACTTAAATAAGAAATTTGATAATAATATATTACCAAAAAAGGACATAATTATTTTTTTAATTCACAAAATTTATTAATTTATTGGAATTTTAAAATTCGAAATAACGTGCAAACTTTGAGATTTTAACAACAAACTTCATTAATTCTTTTCAAAATGCAAATATATGAAAGTGAGAATTGAGCTATCTCAAAATTAAAAAAACTTTTTTTTAAAAATATTCAATTCTGTAATTTTAACAGTTTGAATTTGCTATTTCTGAAGAATAATTTTATTCATTAAAGTTCATAAATACCTTATAAATTATTAAGAAAAAAAGTACACTTAAACGTGGATATGTCCAACTGCCACGACCTGTTACGAAATTCAAACAGCTTCCGTCGGATTTTCATGAATCGAACCAAAGCGACACTACAGGAATCGTGCGCATTATGAAAAACAACGTCTCTATTTCCAGCTAAACCGATTTCAGCGAGTTCTTTCTTTTAACAGAAATGAGAATTCTGGCCCAGACTTTCTTCAATATTTCCATGTTCATTTGTGTTACCGTAAAATAAATATCTCATTTATGAAAATATATTTTAATAAATGGAATTTTACAAGAAAAAAGAAATAAATTTTAATTAAAAAAATACTATAACATTTTAATCGTATGATTATTAATATTATTATCAAATAAAAAAATATAATATTTTGCCGTTATTTTTATTTAAATACCTCATCGCTTTTGCATTTTTTCAAATTTACTGACAATTTTTATAAAAAAAAAGAAATTATATAATTATTTATAAAATAATTAAAGTTATATGTATTTTAAAAATATGGAAGACTTTTTTTTCGTCCGTTTCAAGTTATTATTATTATAATAATATTTGTCATAAATTTTTTTCGTTTTTGATTGAATTTGATCTTTCAAATTATGCAATTTTGTATAAAGCATATCCTAAAACTAAACATATTTTGAAAATATGAAAGAATTTTTTTTAATCATTCGAATAATTCTCATTACAAATTCTTTTTTTCTTTGACGAAACAAAATTTTAATCATTCCTTTAGTTCATTCTATAATGAATAATATTTTATCAAACATTTTAAACAAATATTTTAAACATTTTACTGAAAATCCTGAGGATTTTGAATTAGAAAAAAATGAAAAAGTTCTGTCTCTATAAAATCATAAATGACAATAGTTTTTTTGCGTATTGTTTTATTAATAATAAATATTTCATTTACAAATATCGGTTCAGATTAATGCTTTATAATAATTTGATTGAAATATTTGATTCTTTCGATTTAATTAAATATTCGATTCTCTTCGATTTTTTTCTGTATAATAATTTATTATCTTTAAATTGATCTCTAAATTTATAATATTGAAGTAAGTAAAATTCCATTAATTAATTTCAAATTATATTTTCATCAATATGATAATTTTACAACCAATAATTATAGCAACTATTGTGTTGCTTGCATTAGAAAATTTTTGCACAAAAAATATTTAATTTGTAATTACTTCCATATATCGTGTTATAATTGATAATAATTATCGCTTGATTAAGTAATTTAAATAATTTCATATTCCAAATTAAGTTATACAGAAATTGGTATACTGATTTGATTAATGGCATGTTAATGAAATTTGTTTCATTTTTCTTCTGATAATATCTGACAAATTTTTTAAATGAATTTTTATCCATTAGAAATAATTTAAGCTCAAATATATCCATAATTTAATTTGCTGAAAATTAATTTAATGAACAGATGAAATGAAATAATTTGTTTATAACAAAAAAAAGGCCAGTTAAAAATTAAATGGCCAATAATAAAAAAATGAAGTGTAAAATATACCTGAATTAAAATTAACTTTTTCGATTAACATATCACAAATTAATTTCTCATTTTTTAATTACTCTTATTAGTTACAATATTAAATTTCTTTCAATTTTGCAATATATGAATGATTTGTTGTTTGATAAAAGTTGACTGATATAATGATAATTAATATAATGATTACAAAAATTAAATAAAATTTATATTTTATTTTGTCATAAACCATTTAACTTTTTTTATCATTTCAACTCAGATATTCTATTCATTTCATTTCATTTTACTCCATGGGCTGCTGAATTTTTCCATAAAAATTGATTTTTAATTGGAATGTTTCATTAGTAATTTCATTTCTATTACATAATAATAGATGGATTTATTTTATTTTTTTCGATTCTTCCCCCTTTCCTTGCCAGTCTTATTTAAATAATTAATTAATTTTTTACTTAAGCAATTAATCAATTTTTGATAGGATGAATAGATTCCTTGATATTTTCTCGTATTTTCCCAATACTAATTGATATCTCTGATAAATGACGATCAATTAAGTTGCAAATAGTTTGATAAATGGATTTTCTAAATAAACGTTCTAAGCTGCTATGATTTGGCAAATAATTTTCTGATCAATAAAAATCTCAATGTCAAATTTCATGATGAATAATTTGTCGATCAAGGAAGGTTCCAATGCTAAATGATATGATAAATAAATTTTCTAATCAATAAAAATCTCGAAATTTTAATAATGATATGATGAATGATTTGCTTTTAATAAAACGATCAGTCAAAAATAGAATTTTAGAATTTTTAAAATATGCAAAATTCATAATATATCAGATTTACGACGATAAAGATAAATAGTAACAAAGTTGAAATGTATATATCAAACATATTTTTATTTAACTTTAAGATAAAAGGCTTATTTATCAATCAAAAGCTTGAAATCATTCGTTCTGTCAAAAGTTCAATCAAAGTTTAGAATCATTTGTTAAAGGCTTATTATTTACCAATCAAAAGTTTAGAATCATTCATTTTGAACCTGTCAATAATATTTTGATAATTAGCAAAACTACACCAATTTTAATCATTAATACAATTTAAATGTCATCTGAATCAAAGAAAAATGTCATTTCAGCTAATATTCTTGCAAGAACGAATTAATATATTTATTTTACTTAGAAATAATAAAATATTTTTAAGTAAAAATTTGATCGTTCAGAAATTAATTAATTGCATGCCAAAAAGTTGTAATTAATTTCAATTTTAATTATAAAATATTTCTTCTTAAAAAAAATTTAATTAAATTGGTTGTTTTGAAAAAAGAAACGAACGATTATTTGGAATTAATTTTTTAAAAAATAAATTATTATAAAATTGCAAGAAATTTTGAAAATTATGGAAGTAATTGCATCTTATAATTAAATAATACACATTCTATTATTATTGTTGATTTCGAATAGAATATTAATTCGAATATAAATATATTATTTTTGATTGGAAACCAAAATTATATATTAATTCTGTAAATACTTGGAATTTCTTTAAAATCGATCATTTGAAAGTTTTGTAATTAAAACTCCAAAAATTCAAAAAAAAGAAAGAAATTTTCCAAAGTGATTTTTTTGATGCTAATAAAAAAAAGTGAGCATAATATCTTTGCATGCCAATTGAGTCTCAATCTCGATTGAATTTAATCTTCGTGGAATTATATATGGTTTATCACTGATCTTTCTGATAAATCGAGATTTTAAGCTTCTAATTTAATTGTAATAAGTAGGATATTTTAAAATTTTGAAAGTTGGTTATTTTTTAATTTATAAAATTAAATCATTCATAATTTATAAAATTAAACTTTGCGCACTTTGTAATTTCAGGTATTGAGCAATTTCTGAAATTATCAATTGCATAATTTGTAAAATTAAATAAATATAAATGACAAAATCAAAAATTTATTAAAAACCAATGCAAAATCAAATTCAAAAAAAAATGAGTAAAAAATTTCAAAACATATAATAGTAACTAAGCTAATCTGCTGAGCTTTAATTTAGCTTATTAGAATTTAGAAATTTTAATTATTTACTTGAATAATTGTAATTTAATTCTAATTCAGAAAAATAAATAATAATAAATGCTTTTTTTAACATTATATTATGATGATTGCCATAATAATCATAATTAAATATTATTTATATCTTATTAATAATAACTGATAATTTAATTTTAAAATAGTAAAATTTCCAAGGAAGGTATTAGTGCGAATCTTTAGAAATGTATTGATATGATAACTTTTAATCACTAAAATAACAATTTTCAAAATTTTACTATAAAGCGACTTTTCGGTATCAAAAAAAAATACATTTCCGATATTAATAAATGCTTCCGCGTCATTCGTCCGGAAATTGAAATATCCATAATCATATTAATTGCCAATTTTCTTGTGCATTTTTTTGTTGACTGAGAAATTTTATTACCTTTATTCTTCATTAAAAAAAAATTGTTTATCACTTTTTCTTATCACTTTTATACATTTATCATCGCTGATTGCATTTTGATAATGATTTTTCGTCTAATCTATGTAGTATTATCATAAATTTATTTAATTTAATAATTATAATTCATGACTTTTCTTTAACCGTTATCTTAAATTTAATTTATCGATTTATCAGTTGACTCTATTTAATCAATTCATCACGATTTATTATTCCTAATTTAGCAGTCTTTTTCCTAGCTTTATTCAGCTTAATAATTTTAGAAATGATTAATCAATAAGCTAATTTTTATCACTAGGTAATAAGGATAGGAGGTTACGGTTATCATATTTCTTTGGAATATTTTAACAAATAATTATATCAACATAATATTTAGACATCTTTTTTTGCTATGCTAATTTGGCTTGGATATTATGATAATGTTTAACTGATAAAATTTGTTAATGTACATGAAAATATTTTTAAAATATTAATCGAAAAATATAAATACTCAAATTCATTTAACCTAATAATGATTAATTAAATCTTGCTGAATTTTTATTCTTTAAGATCTTCTTAACGAGTTAGCATTTTTTTCTTCAACAGTATGGCTAATTTCCATATTGTTTTTAGTTGTTTTGTGAAATATCAATTTTATTATTATTATTTGAGTAAATGCAAGGTATATAAGAAATGTTGTGCAAATAAAATTTTTTGGAAAAGAAAAAAACTAATTAATTAGCTGATGTATTCAATTATTAATTAATACTAATTATTATTGTTAGGATAAATAAGAAGCGCAGCGCAATTAAAATCTTTTTTGAAACAAAAGGTATTAATTAATGCTAATTATTATTAAAACTAATTAGCCAAAATTTTTAGCTATTAATTGATGATAATAAACAAGAAAATGATAAGCAATTATTATTTCATATTTTAATATCTATTTGACTGATAATGAAAGTTTTTACTTTTTTTTGCGTAATCATAATATGATTGATGATAAAATGCGCCATATGATTAATAATAAAATTTTGTCGTGTGATTGATGATAAAATTGAGCCAAGAAAAATAAGGTAGCCAATAAATTTATATAAATAATAAATAAATGAATAATTAATTAATAATCGAGAATAAAAAAGAAATAAGTCAATGAATACATAATTATCTAATAAATCATTCGAAATATGCTAAATTTCATCGTTGTCCATTTCAAAAACATCAATTATCAAATTTCAATTATTATTACAAATTTGTAATTGATAATATTTAATCAATAATTAGTTTTTCGATTTAATTATTTGAATTCAAATTATCATGTAATTCGCTCTCTAAATTTGATTTATATGAAAGTATATTTACATGTCTAAAACATTTCACCTAAATAATAATGATAGGATTTAAATTTAATTAATTTCCTTTCAAATTAAACAACGATAAGTTTGAATTTTAATTAAAAATTTGAATTTAAAATGGGAGTATAATAAAAACATAAAATCATTTCATCACGATAGAATGTAATAAACAAAATGATAATAAAAGGAAGAAAAAAGGAAATGTAAAATCGAATTGGAAATGAAACAGAAATTAATAAAATGCGAGGAAGTGTTTTTGGAAATGTCGCTGATTGTGCAAAAACTTTTTAACAACAATATGAGAGAGATTTAAATATCTATTATTTTATAAGCTATTATATTATGGCTGATAAAAGCTTGAAAGATGAATGAATAAATAAGTATCAAATGCTGATAAATAATTTAATTTTTCTGATAAAAAAAGATAATCATTTGGGAAATAAAAATGATATGATAATGAAAAAACTAGAAAATTAAATTGAAAATAAAATATCACTTATAATAATATTACATCATTACTAACTGTATTATCTTTTTTTAGATTAGATATTAGTATTTTGTTAGTTTCTAATAAATAGATATCAAACGCTGATAAATAAAATTATCTGAGAAGAAAATATGATATGATAATGAGGAAAAAATTAGAAAAATTAATTACAAATTGAATACCACTTTTGCTAATAATGATAATAATAATAAAATAGTAATAATACATCATAACTGATTGAAATATCATTTTTTCTCGACTGAAAAGTAGTAAAAAAATTTCTTTAAAAAATTTTCTAAAACACAGAATTAAGTAAATCATCCAGAAGTATCAAAGTGATACAATGGAATTATTTTTTTTAAACATTTTTCAAAAACGGAATCGAATAAATGATCCGGAAATTGAAAGTGATAGATGAAATTCGATTTAGAATTTTTTAAAATTAGATTTTTACAAAATTGTTCATTTCCATTAATAAGTTATTTTCATTTTTATTATTACAATCTTTTGTTAGAGTAAAAAAACTGATAATTATTCTAATTATTTTATGATAATTTTTATTAAATTCTATAATTTATTTTTTTATCTTTCAAAAAATTTAAATCAAATATTTCGGTAAATTAAACAATTACAAATGTATAACAAACTTTTGCTTATTTAATAATTATCACCAAGTTTCGTGTTGTTTGCTAAATTTATTATTAATTTCAAAATTCGAAATATAATTCCAATTAAAGTATACGAAATATTACAGTTGGTAAAGTTGGAGAAAACGATTGTAATGTATAAGGGAGAAATTAAATTAATAACAATACAGCAATATTTTAATTAATGACAATACAGTAATATTTTAATTAATAATGACACAGTAAACTAATTACAATATACTGATATTTTAATTACTAACAATACAGTAATATTTCAGTTAATAACAATGGGGTAATGTTTTAATTAATGATACAGTGACATTTTAATAAGTAATAATACGATAATATTTTAATTAGTAACAATGCAATAGTATTTCAATTAACAACAATAGAGTAATATTTAATTAGTAATATAGTAGCATTTTAATTAATAATAATACAGTAATATTTCAATTAATAACAAGATAGTAATATTTCAGTTATTAATAATACAGTAACACTTAAATTTTTAAAATATTTTGAATTAAAAAATATTTTCTGAAATAATTTATTTTTTAATAATTTACAAATATTTTTTCTTCTTGCTGATTTCCTTTACTAAATTTGCTAAAAAATTTTTATTTTTCTAAAAACCAATTTTCAGGTACGGAAGTAATTCCTTTCCAATTAATTAATTAATCATTTTTTTAATTCAAGAATTCGAGAAGGATATATTCTTTTTCTTGAAAATCTTTCTTAAATTTAAAATTTTATTTCAAATTAAATATCCGATAAATGTTAATAATATTATCAATTCTTATTTTAAAATAATTGCTATTTTTTATCTTTTATCGGTAATTAATTCTATCGTAATTAAATTCTTTCATAAATTTCAGATAATTTTCATTGATTCACAAATTATTTATTTTTAGCTTTTATCAATAATTAATATCCTTAAGTTAGTTATTGATATTATTATATTGTAAAGTACTTTGAAGAACTTTTTCCTAATTATTTGATATGAATGATAATATAATCAGTCGGATAATAACTTTTGATAACGATCGAATTTAATTTTTTGTTTAATTACTGTATAAATGTTGTTATCTTGTTGTTTTCATTTTATTCTTTCTAAGTTTGCAATTTTCATTTGTAATTGAATTATCAATCATGTGATAACTTTTTGTATGATAATTTGAGAATGATTAATTACATTTGTCATAAATTGCTATGAAATTAAGTTAATTGTTAAATGTCAAGAATTCTTTTATTAGACTTCATTTGCTATATAAATAACTTTTTATGTAGATTTTTATCATTCTTGGCTTATTTTATATTATTTACTACTTAATTACTAGACAATTAGTTGAATTTGTTACAATTAAAGTTGCTTTTTAAATAAAAATATCACCTAAATTATATATGTTGAGCAGGAAAAGTGATATGTTCTTATTTGCTAAGCAAATTTGTTATTGTTGTAGATAAATTAATAGGATTAGAAAAAGATATCATCAGTAAATATCTTGCTGTCATGATAAATTAGCAATTAAATAGCTAATGCAAAGATATGAAAATAAAAGCATTTTTTTTTAATCAGGCACTACCAATCTATCATCATGGGACTCCTTGGCCAAAATAAAGATGAGCCAGAAAGAAACGGTAGCTATTTGTCGCTTGCCTCATTTATGCTTCTATTTATATCGAATATTTTCATTATTTTTTGGTCTTATCTCAATTCGCTTTTTTTTTTTTTTTTGTTATTAGTCTTAAACAATTTAATATACTCTAATAGCCTAGTAAAGCATTTGGCTTTTTTGATTCATTATCGCTATTTTGGATAAATGAAATCTAAACTTTTCCAGTCACTCTCGACATCATTTCTCACATGTTATTATATCAATACATTTTTCAATAGACTTTCAATGATAATTTTTCTAAATTTTAAATGTCGACTATTGTAAAATGTGCTGTTAAAATTTTCATCCTAAATTATCAAAATATCAAAAATCTCTTTATGATTAAATGATAATAATAGCACATATGGAAACTTTAATTTAAAAAAGATTATGATTACTTATTCTATTAAAATTTAATGCAATTTATATTAATTTAAAATTTGATTATTCATCTTAAAATTAAATAAATTAAAATATCCGAATAATTTTTTCAAAAAAAAAAGAAATATATATTTTAAAAGAATTGATAATAGAATTAAATATATATCTCCATAAGTCTTTATATGTGCTAATCTTATCATGTTATTATTTGATCGATATATTTTAAAAATAAATGAAATTTTGATAAATAATTTAAAAACATAAATACTTAATAGATAATTGAAGGAAATGATAAATTAGAATGATAAAATTAGAAATAATTTAGAAATTTCTTTCAATTAATTTTAGACATTTAGCTGAAATTTATTCCAAAAAATTCTATGAAGAAAATAAATTTGACGATACAAATTTCAACTCTTAAAAACTTGCAATTTTTATCTGATAATTAAGTGATTTAATTTCATAAGATAAAATGATAAGGATAAGAAGTATTGTTGGTTCGAATAGTTGAAAATTAAAAATAATAATTTAAACCAAGTTCAAATTGATGTTTACAAAAATCCTATGGTTGATAATTTTGAATCAAAATAATAAGTAGAAATTCGATCTTAAGTTTTAATCATATCACTTATCAACTAGTGATAATTGAGTATAATGAGACTTAGCCATATAGTTTGAAATATCATTTGGTCTTTTTCCCTCCTTACTTTTATTTCCCTCACTTCCTATCCTGAAATAAACTTTTAGGCCAAAAATGTTCCATTCGTTTATCCTCAGGGAAAACATTAACCATTACTAACTAACGGGTTGTATTACTGCTAAAGTATTCATTGATGTAGCCTAGTCAGCTTAGTCCTTTTCTGGCTAACAACACTTTCATCTTCCTTTTATTCGTTTTTATTTTCTTCCAGCAAACAAGCCTGGAATCCCAATACTAGTCACTATAGCCACACTTTCCTCTGGCTACTTCAATTGCTGGCTTTAGCCTAAACTATACGCTTCTAAATAGCCAAGAATGATAGTTGCTAGTCTATATACTACCAATATAACTGAATTTTTAGGCATTAAATTTCAATCGTCGCCATTTCCAATAGCTCATTATTCATTTTTCGTTTTGCGGAAATCGAGCCAACTAGGCTTTATCACATCACTCTTATTGGCTCATTATTACTGATTCTTATCATGCAATTTTTTGCATGTTTCCACTTCATTATCATTTGATGATATCAGTCAAAATTATGCTTACTCATTGTCAATATTAATGACTAAACATGGGAAATTAAATATTACTAGAATGATTTGTCATTAAAATGCATATCATGTGTAATTAACAACCATTCAACCTTTGACTTTTTATCACATTCTTTATTGAAATGAAATATTTGATTAATTGAATAACTCACTGATTGATCTAATTGATAATCACTGTTATCAAAAGATGAAATGTAATGGAAATTTATTCAAATCCAATTAAATGAGAACATTTATTGTAATAGCAAAGCAAAAATATTAAAATATATGCAGATAATGGGAAAGTGATAACTGATTGGCAAAAATGTTAACAGAATGATAACCGGATAGATAAGGATGTTGCAATTGTTGCAAAAATGATAACTGGATAGGTACAAAATTGCAAGATTGATAATCTATAGGCAAAAGTATTGGCTTACTTAGATGTTTATTTATTTTAAATTCTGGAGACAAAAAAAAAAATCTTACTAAAATCATAAATGAAATGTGCTATAAATTTCAATTATTTTAAATGCTAGAAGTGACTTTGATAAGTTTTTTTATCAGCAACTTTGATAAGTTGTTTTTATCAGCAGCTTTGATAAATTGTTTTCATCATCAACCAAAACATTTTAATTTTAATAAAAAATTATTAATTTATTATAAATTTTTAAGCAAAGCTATTAGCAATTATTTTATTTTTAAAATTTTCATTTATTCTTTTCCTTATCATGAATAATTGATTAAATAGGTTGTTTTTATCGATAATCAAAATCATAAATAATTGATCAAATAGGCTGTTTTTATCAGTAATCAAAACTTAATCTTAATAAAAAATTATTAGTTTATTATAAATTTTTACAAAAAATTCAATTTTTAAGCAAAGCTATTAGCAATTATTTTATTTTAAAATTTTTTCATTCCTTTCCTTATCATAAATAATTGATTAAATAAATTTATCATTCAAACCATTTTGCGGTTTCTTTGAAATTTCGTTTAATTTCTTATCTTAAATTTTCTGACAATTTATTTATTTTATCATTTGAAATTTAATAAATTTTTTTTTTCTCTCAAATATTTCATTTCTTTCTTTAAAACAAAAATTTGTTTCTGTTAATCATTTGTTTATTATCATTTTTTATATTAAATTTCAAATGATATTAAATTATTATCAAATTATTGATATATTTAATTTTGCAGTAAAATTAAATTAAATTCATTCTTTAATTAATAATTATATTTTTAATTCCAATATAAGTACACTAGTATTAATTAAATTAAATAAAGTTATTCCTTCCGGATTTTTTCATTTTTTACAGAATAATCCATTTGTTCTATCAAATTCAATTATTGTCAGTCTAATTACTGTATGAGAAAATTATGGTAGAGATATTTGGTATATTATGCAAATTACTGTAACGTACAAGATTATTTTAAAATCAAGAAATTTGTCAAATTGAGCAGCATTGATGAAAAAAAAAATTATTAAAGAATCTATTCAATCATCCGGAATGTATTCATTCATCCGGAATTCCGTACAGAAATAAATTTCTTTACAAAAATTTATTTGTATATTACAAATGACATATTGCATATCACACAGATAACATTTTCTCGGCCTTTTTTTTCATTTTTTATTAGCTCATCAATTAAATGGACGAGAAAAAATTCACATCGATGTTTTGCCTTTTCCTAATTTCATTTTGCTTTTTTTTTTTTAAATCTGTTACTGATAATTGATATGTCTTGATATAAATGATATATACATATCAATTCATGTATATAAAATGTATTCAAGTATTGAGTTAGACGTAGCATCTTTTTAAAAAATTTAAAAATTCAATATTCAGTGATGATATGGATTGATTTATCATCATATCAATACATTATCAGCATATCGGATACATCAAACGGCAATGTATTCGAATATATTTAAGTTTAACTCAAAATCTAACAATTTTTCTATCTTCTTAAAAAAATGATAAAATTTGAAAATCTTATTTGAAATTAAAAACTTTAAATCATTAAATTGAAAAAAATAGCAATCAGAAAATCTAGATTTATTTTATGATAAGAATGATAAAATTATACATATATATATAATATGCAAGCTCTCTTCAATAAATCGCAATCTCCCACTGATTTTTTTTTCTCGAAAAAGGCGAGAAAATTTAAATTTCAATTTTATAATTGTATAATAATTGAAACTGTTCGATATAACCGACATGGCCAAATTATAATCTTCAAAAATTTATTTTTATGATAAACTTATCGAAAATTTTAATAAATTTGTCTCCAAAAAATATTCAATTGATTTTCATTTATTTCTGCAAATAATTATAAATTTTAATTAATTACTTTTCATTAAAGCTAATTAAATGATAATTAAATTTGAGCCAAACAATTTATTAGAAGAAATTTAATCTTTTTTTTCGCTAATTTGTTAAAATTTTGTAATAAGTTTCAAGCAAGCATAGAATATTTGAAGTTTAAAATTTTATATTTCAAATTAAATAAAATTTATGAAAATAATATTTTATTGACTAATAGAAATTTTCCTTTTACTCAATATTATTATAGTAAATATTGAAATGGATAAGTTGAAAATACTGACTTTAATAAAATTAAATTAAGTTATTCATTTCTATCACTTTCTTTTCAACTATACAAATATATAATTTATAATAAATTAAGTTTAATATTTAATTTAATATGGCAGAATTTAAGTAATCTATTATCCTAAAGATAATTACAATCGATTTCTTTCGCATTTTTTACACATCTTTTAATGATTTTTTTAATTAATACTATTCAAATAAAAAACAAATATTTATTTAATTTGAATATAAGTAATAAATTGATCAAATTTTATGAACATATTAAGTTTTAGTATCAAAATTGGCAATTTTAAAATCGTTTATTTTGGCACTAAATGAAATGAAAAAAAATTTTCAATTCATTTGCCTCATTTTATTTCATTTCAATTTTTTTTTTTCATATATTAGCCAAGAATCAATATATTTATTAGCTTTTCCAACAAATAATTTGCTCAACTAATAAGGAAAATAACATAAAATAAAAAAAAAAATAATTTTTATTGCTATTCTTCCAACGATCGCTTTTAACCATTTCTTTCGTTTTTTTTTTAAGTAAAATGATTTTTTCTAAAATTATTTTCTCAAAAAAAAATATTTAATATATTAAAATAAAAAGATATGTAAACAGAAAATAAATTTTTTTGATAATTTTTAATTTAAAAAAAAATTAAATTAATATTAATTTAATTTTTAATTCAAAAATATTTTTAATTTTTTGTGCATTGTTGTATTTGAATTTCGAATTTTTTTCTTCGATATTTTGATTCCAAATTTTTTTTCTTCGGCATTTTGATTTCAAATTTTTTTTTCGATATTTTGATTTTAATGTGTTTTTTAATCTCAATAATTTAATAAATTTTTTGCGAATATTTTTTATTTCATGAGATGGAATAAATTAAAAAATGAAAAATTTTTATAAAAAAAAATTAATTATAAATTTAAACATATAATTTTTACTTAAATTAACTAAAATTTTAATTGAATAAAATATTTTAAATAAAAAATTTAATGAAATAATTCGAAATCAATATGAAATAATTTGAAATTAATAAAATCAATCGTTCAAACAATAATATGATCAAATTCATCTACGAAAAGCCGCTAAACAATTTCCACTGATTTTTATCAATTTTAACTGATTACCATTGATTTCACTGATCGCTATTGATTGCCGTTGGATTCCTGCAATTTTCGTTAATTGATATCTATTAGACTCATAAATTTCTATTCATTTCGCTCTTCGCCGATTTTATTGATCGATATTGATTCCATTGATTTTCATGATCCTCTTGATCAATCCACATTGAATTCATTGATTTCCATTTAATATTCTTCGAACTGATCATCGTTCATTTTGTTGATTTCTATTAAAATGATTTGTAATTTATCGAATATATTTATACAGATTTTTGCTAAACATTTGATCTTCATTGATTTTTTTTTTATTTTTTGATCCCTTGATCAATTTATGCTGATTCATTGATTTCTATTAATAATTCTTAGTTTTACTTCATTTCGTTAGTTTCCGCTGAAATGATTGATAACATTTATCGAATATATTCAGGCAATCATTCAGTGATATTCGCTGATTTCATTTGATCGTCTAAATCGATTTATGCTCATTTCCACTGATTTTTGATTAATATTCTTTGATCTAAACTGATAATCGCTTATCTTTTTTTGATTTCTGCTAAAATAATTGACAGTTTTGTTGAACATATTTCCAGTAATCAACCAATCATTGAAAACGAACATCATTATCATCATCACCATCGTCATCATCAAATTCAACAAGCTGTAATTGTCAAATAGCTACAAGCAGATGATGATAATGATGATAATAATAATGATGGTAATGAATAATGATGATATATCAGCTAATGAATAATATATTTTGACATTTTTGCTAAAAAAAAGTTAAAATTTGGAAAAGTTAAACTTTCAATATTTCACTTCCACCGGAAGTCTCCCTCTCTCTCCCTCCCTCTCCTCTCCCTCTCTCTCTCTCTTCCTGTCTTTCATTTTATTGCAATGAAATGAATGGAAATGATGAGAATATTATCGAAAATTTTTCAAAAAAAAAATTCAATTTTTTATTTTGTTAACCATATGATAGCCATATGATAGCATTATTTATAATATATAAAATATGCCTTAAATATATAAAATACGCCTTCGACTAATAATAAATATATTTTAAAAATGAAAATTAAGTAATCGAAATTGTAACGAAATACTTAAATTGAAGGAAAAAAATCTCGAGAAGAATTAACTTTAGTTAATTAAATTCCATTAAAAAATAAGAAGGGAAGAGAAATTTATTAATTGAATTATATAAATATTAGTACAAAATTAAATTCAAATATTCAAATCGAAAGGAGAAAATAAGACTAAAGAATTAATTGTAATTAATTAACATTTTACATAAATTAAAAAAATGAACATTGATTGTTTATCTAAATAATTAAATTAAAAGACGAAGATATGATAAAAGAATTATCTTATCAATCAAATTAAATTTATAAAAATTAAACAAATAAAATTTTAATTAGAGAAAAAATATAAAGAAATTAGTTTTAATTAATTAATTTTCTTTAAAAATAAAATTATTAACCAATTACAAAATATAGTTGTATAGAAATTGGCTAAAAATAAACGATTAAATAAATATAAACAAAAAGAAAATTCTTATTAATCAGGCCTATTCAATTTTATATTCAATAAAAAGATTTTCAAGTAGGCTTTAGTTCTTTCCCGAGGACTTGAGGCCCATTAAAAACAAATCTATCAAATCATTCAATAGGCCTATTTCCATTGCATTGATTTTTCTTGTGAAAATATTGAAAAAGGATAAGTGAGTAAATGGAAATGATAAGTAGAAATTTAAACTGATATAACATTAATCCAATGACTGGTTTGATTCTTATTTCTCGAGCAAGATTTATTCTAGGCTTTTTGCTTTTTGCAAAGAAAAAAATAAGCCTTGAAAAAATAAGCCTTATTGCTATCAATTAAAACTTTTATCTTTTAGCAAATCTTTTTTTTTAAATTTTAAATTTCAATTGTCAATTTTATTTTGCTTTATTCAGTCCTTTTAGGTTTTATTTTTTTTTCTTTTGTCAAAAAATTCATTCATCAAATTTTGTCAGAATATTTGTCAGCTCAGCTTTTATCTCTTTCTTATCATTTCTTGTTTTTTATAGCTACCGTATAACTCTTCGCAATCGCTTTTTTTCTAAATTTTTTTAGAAAAAAAATATATGAAAATTTAAAATTTTGAAACATTTTTATGTATTAATTAAATTTAAATTTCAGATTATTTGAAATAATTCAAAAAAACGAATAAAGAAGAAAGAATGGATTTCAGTAAACGAATGTCAACAAAAAAAAAATCATCCGAATGATCCGAAATGATTACGTTAGACGATCACGTTAGACGAATGATCGAAATGATTACGTTAGATGAATGAACCGAATGATCACGTTGGTAAATGATCGAAATGATTACGTTAAACGAATGATCGAAATGATTACGCTGATAAATGATCGAAGTGATTACGCTTGATAAATGATCGAAATGGCGCCGACCTCAAATCGAGAACTTATACCAGTTTGTATATACACATATATATTTTATATATATGTATCGATCATTCCTTTTATTTTTAGATGAAAATGTTTTTTGATATTTTTGATCAAAGATTTTCTTATTTTAGATTATAATTATTATCATTATCACTAATTCCATTATTTATTAACTATAACTTACTATCAATTATCAAAAATAACTGTTTTATTATTAGATGAATCGATAAGTTTTTTGATATTTTTGATAAATTTGATCAAAGGATTTTCCAGTTTTGATTGATTAATTTTTAATTATTATCGGGTTATCACTAATTCTATTATCTATTATCAGTAACTTATTATCATTATTAGGTTTTTAATTGCCAAAAAATAATTGTTATTCGATAATAAATTACAATTAAATTCAAATTAATTACAAAAAATGTGTAAAAAAATAATTTTTATATTAATTACTTAAGTAAAAAATTAAGAAAATAATATTTTCTGATATATTTCTATTAAAACAAAACGTTTTCAAAAATATTTTACAAAAATATATTTTATTTAAAATGAATATTTATAAGAATTGATAGGTTATCAGTAATTTGATATATCGAGGATAACCGATATCTTTATCATATCATTTACATCCAATATGTGGAATAGATTAGTTACATATATGATTGTCTGATTAAAATTAGCATAAAAGGTTATTCGATTACTAATAAATATAGATTTTTTAATGTGTTAGAAAAATGTTACTGGGCTAATTTTTTAATTGGCTAATAATTTTGTGCCATATAAATAAAACACGATTATACAGATTTTATTTTCTTAGTTTATTTTAAATTCAATTTTAATGACTAATTATGATTTTCTTATTGCTTAAAACAAGTACTGATAATATCATTGATAATATCAATACAATTCTGAATTTGTTGTTAGTCGGGAGTGAAATTTTCGTCAAATATACTCATGGGAGTATTGGGCAGCAAGATGAATTGTAAATAAACTTTTTGAAATGAAGAAATGTTTGGAAATTTAAAATTTCGATTAGTGTATGATTTATTCTAAATAATCTCGACTTTTTTCCTGACATTTCTTCTTTAGCCTAAAACCAAATCAGTTTTTCAATTTTTTTTTTTTGGCTCATTAGGGAGCCTGAAAATGAAAACGGTTTTGGCTTATTTTTCTATCAAACTTTCAATTTCAGTTTTAAATTAAAATATTATTACATTCGTTAATTCAAATTTCCAATCATTTGTTACTATTTAAGAAGTATTTCAAATCATCCTAAATTAAAATACTTATAATATTATATTGCTTTAGTATACAAATTAAATATTATTAAATTTGTTTTAAATATTATCACAATATTATCACAGATTTTAATCATTTATTACATTTGAAAAATATATTAATTCATCCTAAATTAAAGTAATCGTAATATTATATTGTCTTAATGTATAAATTAAATATTATTACATTTGTTTTAAATATTATCACAAAATTATCAACAAATTTCAAATCATTTATTACTTTTTAAAATGTATTTCAATTCGTACAAAAAAAATACTTATTATATTGCTTTAATATATAAATTATGATATTTGAATTTTCGTCTAATATAAATGATGTATTATTACCTGCAGTTACCTGTAATTTTTAATATATAATTTAATTTTGATTAACGATATAAAAATAAAAATTGAAAAATTTATGAAAATATTTTATTTAAATAAAAAAAAGAAATCCAAGAACATATTTATTGAGCAAATTCAAATTTTAATGATAAAAATCAAATTATCTTATAAGAATTTTCAAACTTAAATATTTAGTTAAATTAGAATTTTTGAATTTTTTAAACTTTTTCTTTATTGATTTTATATTAATTTACAAAGGTAAAAAGCAAAATATAAATTTTATAATCGATTATTTATTTAATAAATTTTTAGAACTTATAAATCAATCAAAATTCTTGCAAAAAAATGTATGAAAATATTTAATTTTGTACTTCTTTTTTCGAAAATTTTAATCGAAACTTTTCTTTATTTTATATTTTTAAATTAATATAAAATCAAATTAATTATGAGATGTGTGTTTTTGAAAATTTCAAATATTTATTTTCATTAAATACTAATTAATTAAATGTAAAATATTAAGTAATTAAACTTTTAGCATTAATTATTTAAAATATAATTCAGTTTTAAATTCTTGAAAATGATTGTATGATATAATTGATTTTTTATTTTTTATTTTCATATTATTTTTTAAAAAGAAAAATTTTAAATCGAACCTTTTTTTTTTTGATAACTTTTGAAATTAAATAGAAAATCATTCAATCAAATAACTGATTGAATATCGATTTACCGAAGTGCACCTTTATTTCGAGATAAGATGGTATGAATCATTCGAGAAAAGAGGCTTTAAAGTGTATCGACTAATTTACATCTTCGGGAATTTTGCAAAACTAATTCGGACAATTTCAATGGAACAGCTGTTGATTTTCAGTAGTCACACCAGATATAGTGTTTCTTAAGTGCTTATGTACCTCGAGAAAATCTCGAAATTAAATATGTATTTATTTCAATTCTTACGAATAAATTCTATTTAGGAAATGTTTTGGATAAAATAAAATTTGAAATATATCAGAAATTTTAAATTACCTATTTCAATTATCTATTACCTATTATAAATTAATTAATTTCAAATAGAAATTATTTTTAACAATTATTCTTTTTTATTTTTTTCATTTCCTTTTCCATACTATCAATTTCCAATTTCACTTTATTAATTTATTCTATTTTAATTATACAATTAATGATTACACAAATGAATGGATATTTTATTTGACCTTTAGTATTATAACAATATTGCTGACCTTTAGTAATGAACATTATTATTTTTGAATTGTAATGATTTCATATTATTTTTTGATTAATTTTTTAATCAGAACTGCATTAGCAGTTTTAAAATATTTACAAAAAAAAAGCGATAAACGAAAAATTTTTCTGATCAAAATTTATCATATCAAATCATATAAATGATAAAATCATTGGGAAAACAAAATTCGTTTGATTTTTTTCCAGAATTATTCAAAGAAAAAAAAATTTTTGATTAAATAAGGAAGTGCTTTTTTTTTATTTTTGGAATAATTAATAAATGCTTGTATTATTAATGAAATTTTAATTGAAATAATTCATATTCGTACGTGGGAATTAAATTAATTAATTAATATTTGTTTATGCATTACTTAAATTAGCAAATTATTGATTTCCAAATAATTTAGTATTAGAAATATTATTGAAATGAAGCATTACGAAGATGTGGAAAGTGGAAAAATCGAAATTAAATTATGAAATGTCGAAATCATTTGAATGAAATATAAATTAAGACTAAATATTAGATTAAATTTTGTTTGTAAAAGATTTGGTTGTGATAATTTGATTAGAAAGTGATAAAGTGGAATGAAAAATTATCGACATATTATTTTAATGTTTTTTTGGACAAACGCATATTTTATCAGTTGAAATATTTCGAGATGTCATTTGTTAATTAGTCGGGATTTAATTGGGGATTGTCGTTGTTCAGTTAATAAAATGGGCTGAATGCTGAAAAAGTGCTAATTAAGCTAATGTCAAACATAGTTTATGATAAATGATAAGCAAATAGTTAAGATAAGTTTATTAGGAAATAAATATTACGTCATTAATTATTATTTCTAAATTATGTCTTTTGTTTTTTTTTCGTAAAATAATAAGCATTAGTAAATTTTGATTTTTATTTCAAAATGTTATCACTGAATGTTATCACTGAAATATTATCAAACTGACATCGCTTTATTTTATTTTATTATTCAAAATATCGTTTTTAGAAAATCTGCTTTATATATGAATTCTATTTTCAAGAAAAAAATTCCTCCTTTCAATATTCTGTTCTTATCATTCTTTATCAATACACTTTTTTTAAGAAAATGATATAGAATTAAGCAAAAATTTTTAAACTCAAAATTATGACATTTCTAGGCAATTAAAATTTTACTTCATGAATATTTTTCGATTTATTTCATAAATATTTCTCGACGATTTCTCTATTTTTCGATTATTTTTTTAATTCTCGAAAAAAGAAAAAGATTTTTTCCCAATTTCTCGACTAATTTTTTTTAATTCTCGAAAATAAAAGGATTTTTTTTTCATATAAAGATGTAGTAAAAATGATTGAAATTATGCAAGCCTTGTCATCATTGCTAGGCTTAAAATTTTTGCTAACTAATAATTCCTCTTGCTACTGACTGATGGTTACTGCAACAAAATTCATTAAGCCTTATATGAAAGTAAGTAATCATCAGATGAGCATTTGAAAATTCAATTAGTTCCTTGTCTCCTATCCATAATTATGCATTTGTTCATCTATTTCTTTACATAACTATTAATTCTACATCTTCAGAATCCATCCATGCATCCTCTGTTTACCTTCAGAATCCATCCATCCATCCATCCCGTCTTCATCTTCAGATTTTATTTCATCTATCATCCACCACTCCAATTAATTTGAAGTGATCGAGTAAATCAAAAACGATTTTTGTTTTCAATTTTTTAATTTCCAATTTAGACTTTTTTCAATTATTTGCCTATTTCTATTATTGCATAAATTATTGATAAAATTTGGACGATGAAACGAATGAAAAAATCATATACGAAATTATTGCAATCACATCATTATAATAAATATATCAAGGTTAGTCATTCATTCTTTAATTAATACTTTCTTAATTGATTATGACTGATAAAATTGAATATTTTTGATTAAATATAAGCAAGGAAAAGAAATATGATAAGATCGAGAATGAAATTGGAAATAGAAATTTAATTCAATATCATAATTAAATGAGAACATAATAGAAAGTAATATTTGATATTCTGTAATTTATTTGTGTTGACTAGTAAATTGATAAAAATTGAATATTTCTGATCAGTTAATAAGGATGATAAAAATATGATTAATATAAATTAATCGATTAATTATGATTAAAAAAAAATTAGAAATGATTATCAATTCAGTTTAGTATCGTAATAAAACAGGAATATACTAGAACTAATATTTGAATTATATCAGTTACACAAATGAGATAACTTAGATACTACTGATAACTCGAGTAAATTAAATAAGATAATTTAGTGATTTTAATAAAATAAAATTCCTACAATGAACCGGGATGGATAATTTAAATTTAATATGTTAGTACCGGAAAGCTAATCCTTATTTTGTGCTAATTATAAGGATTGAATAATTCAGGTTATTAATTAATCCAGTCATACTGATAATTTGATTAGATTAGAGATTATATAGATTAAATGAAGTTATTTAATGATTATAGTTTAAATAATAATTTAATTTTACAGTATCATAAAATATACAAATTATTAATTACTGTAATTGTATGAATAAAATAATCCAGGAGCATATTGATAACTTGATTAGATTAAACATCCTAATGATCATATGTATTTAGTCACTAATCATTAGCGATCATATTATTGCATTCTTCACAAATTATTGTGATAACATTTGTTTGATATGATGTGATGATGTTCACAAATTATCAATGGCATTTTTCTGATATGATGAATTTTAAAAACTTCCCGACTTTAAGCGATTGTTTGTTTTAAATTATTTAAATATACTTTTAACCAATCTTATGGTGCTAAAAAAAGGAATAAATCAATAAATCGGTAAATTGATATTTTATAAATTTAATTAATTTGGGAAAAAAATTTAATATTAATCATTATTATAGGGAGATGAGAGAGAATGGAAATAAATTAGTTTTGGGCCGCATTTATTATAAAATATCATATCAGATAGCAACAACTGACGCATTTCATCTAGATCATAAAAGTTAAATTATGATCAGATGTGTCTAATTGATTAATTCATTTCAAATCTTATCATAATTAATTATCAGTTTTGATCAAAATTTTTTTCTTGTAATATAAATTATATTTTAGTATAAATCACATTTGTGCATATTTCTCAATTAATATTATCGCCTTTTTTCTCATTAATCAATTCAATTAATTTAAATTTATTCGATTATCGAAAAATTAATAGGCCATGCGAAATTCGCAAGAAATATAATATATCATATTTATTTCTAAAAATAATGAAAAAATACTGAAATTATTTTTATAAATTTCAAATTAAAATAAATTATTTTTTTTGGTGAAAAAAATTAAAAACTTTTATTAATTCAATTTATGATTATATATGAATAAATTCAATAAATCTTATAATTGTTTTATGCTTACATTTCAATAATTTAATTCTAATTTTTAGTTTTTAGATATTTAAGTTTAATTTATTTTTATCTTTTTCTTTGTTCCAAAATTCTTTTTGGAATAAAAAAAAATATATATTATTGTCAAAGTTTTGTTGTTTAATTTATTAGTATCATCTATTTGTTGAAATATTTTTCGACAATTTTTTCTTTTTTTTTTTTTGTAACAGGAAAAAGTGATAAAGATTTCGTTGATAGATATGAAAAATTGATTTGACAAAACAAAGATCAGATAAGCTGATATCGAAAATATTATTGAAAGATAAGAAATATTTTAATATCGTATTCCAATTATTATTCATATTCAAAATTATAGGTGTATTGTATAACATTATCAAATATTGTAAATACGAAAAAATGAATCCATCAATTTATCAAATCTTTTTTTATCATATCATTTCAATGTTTAATTTTTTAACAAAAATTTTTCTCAAAAAAAATTCTTTTCTAAATAATTATTTCAAAATTTTACAAATGTTTTTACATTTGTATTTTTACAGTTTATTTTCAAATTCTGTTGAAAAAGGAAAAGGAAAAGCAATTTATTTAATTTCAAATAAAATTTCAAATATAAAATTAAATGATTTCTTATAAATTTTTTATAAATCTTCCGATAAAACATTTTATACAAACTTTGTATAAAATTTCAAATATAAAATTAAATAATTAATAAAATATTTTGTATAAAATTTCAAATATACTCAATCACAAAAAGAATGTAAAATTTAAATGGATTTATAAAATGATTCATTCATTTTTTCGATAAAAATTAAAAAAATAAATTATTTTTTTTTAGATTTTCTGGTATTTTATTTTTTTTAAATTTTCTTTGATGCTTATCAGAAATGATTTAAAAGCCTAAAAAAAATTGATTGTTTCCTTTAAAACACAACTTTTGATGCAAATTTCGTTTATATTAGCTCATCTATAAGATTAGAATTTGATGATAAAATTTATCAGTCTTATCATCATTACTATTTTTTAGCAATAGTATGGTCTAGAATTAAATATTTTAACATAATATAAGCATAAAAATTAAAACTTTTTTTAATGTTTCTTGTACTATTACTATTTTAAAATTTAAAAATATTATTTTTATCATAAACGATTATTAATAATAGAATTGATTTATTGATATGATATTTATAGCTAGCAATCATTCGGTATAAAATATATTTAATTGAAAGTTATCAAAAATATTCGTTAAAAATTTATTATTAATTAAACTTTTTCAAAGAAATTATCTATCATTTAATTAAAAGAGAACAGAGTAAAATTATATGTTATTTAAATTATTATTTAAGTTATTCGATAATACTTTTTAATTTAATTCCTTTTTAGGGAATTGAAAAAAAAAGTAAACAAATTTTTATTCAAAAATCATCCATTAATTGTTTGTAAATAAAAACAAAATTTGTGGAAAAAAATAAATTATTTTAAATCAAAAAATTATCAAATACTCTGTTTTCTTTTTTTCGTTAATTAAAACTTTTTGGTTTATAATTATTATTTATTAATTTTTCACGATGATAAATAAATATTTTCAGTTTTATTTCAGATTTTTAATTTAAAACTTTTTTGTTTGCATAATATCAGTATCAATAAAATGCTTTATCATTTCAATGAAATGTTTGCTACGTTTATTTTAAATTTTATCAGTATCAATAATATATTTTATCAGTCCCATTAAAATGTTTATTCTGTTAATTTTAAATATTTAAATTTTAATATTAAAAAATGGATTAATTTATATTATATTAAAATGATTTTGATAGCAAAAAATGGATATCAATTAAATCAAAAATTTCTTAACATTTTTATTTTATGAATTTTCTTCTCACTTTTTGAATTCCATACATTTTTATCGTATTTTAGGTTACAAATTGCAGTTAAAGTATTAAAATTTTTTTGGAAGTATATGAATGAAAAATATGTTTTATCAGATGATAAACAGATAAGAGGTCATTAAGATTTTGTTTACAC